>JAWQEG010004175.1:12500-175367 GCA_033782935.1 Petrolisthes cinctipes
TTAAAGTATGGGTACAAAATAACTCAATAAATCAATCCGTGAAATATTAATGTTAATTGGACATCAGCTGTTGCTCAAAGGTAACGATAATTTTGTGATCCCTATAACCTACACTGTATGCATTAGTGTCCAATATAGCCTAACCTTAGGTACAGTTGTGGACACATGAGACAGACCACACTTTGAAACGGAACCTTGATCAAGTACGGTATATAATAGGACATGTTTCCTCTACATAGAATGTTTCATCCTAAACTATATAATATGCTTAATGAGGGGCACTGTTTCAGGTGTGTCTGGTTCATTATGTCCACAACTGTACATACATTCCAGTGTTTGTTATAATGTTGTACATAAGTAGGCTACAGGTTACGTTGGAGTGTGTGTGTGTTTGTGTGTTTACTACCAACCAACACAATACATACGGTACACTAGTCACCTTTAGTATGACACACACACATAGTAACAATATACGTACTTTTTTTATACATTTACCTAACCTACACTTACAGTACACTCATATACACATAATTATATAGTACACATGTACACATAAGCCTGCACTCACAATAAATTGTTCAGCTTTAGTGTGACACAAACACACACACACACAAACACACTGATATGCATAAGTACAGGATACACTCACTCACACATGTACTGTACAGAGAACACACACACACATACACACACACACACTCACACATGTTCATATGTATATATCCTGTATACTCACGCAGACTAGCCTATACAGAGGACAGCTTTAGTCTCTCTCTCTCTCTCTCTCTCTCTCTCTCTCTCTCTCTCTCTCTCTCTCTCTCTCTCTCTCAGTGAATAGGTTATGTTACTTGCTTATAATATAATTACGCAGTACCGTATGTACAGTAGACATGTAGATACAATATAATAATAATAATAATAATAATGTGCTGTCTAACCCTTTACTGTATAACCCTGTCCTTAGCTACCCTGTCCTTGTCTAACCCTGTCAAACTCCCTGTGTCCCTGTGTAACCCTATCCTGTCCTGTTCTGAACTACCCTGCCCTTGCCCTGTCCTGTCCTGTCCTGAACTACCCTACCCTTGTTCTGTCCTGCTGTCTGTCCTGTCCTGTCCTGCCTGTCCTGAACTACTCTACCCTTGTTCTGTCCTGCTGTCTGTCCTGTTTTGTCCTGCACTGCCCTATCCTTGTTCTGTCCTGCTGTCTGTCCTGTCCTGCTCTGAACTACCCTGTCCTGCTGTCTGTCCTGTATTGTCCTGCACTACCCTGTCCTTGCTCTGTCCTATCCTGTCCGTCCTGCTCTGTCTGTCCTGTCATATTCTGTCCTACACTGTCCCGTCACTGTCCCGTTCACGTGGCACTGTGCCAACCTGGGGTTCACCACCATCGATTGTCCTCTCTCTCTCTCTCTCTCTCTCTCTCTCTCTCTCTCTCTCTCTCTCTCTCTCTCTCTCATTTCCAAGCCTCCCCCCACTACCTTCCTCTCTTTCTCTCCCTCTCTCTCCGGTTTCCCAAGCCTTTCCCCCACCTCCCTCTCTCTCTCTCTCTCTCTCTCTCTCTCTCTCTCTCCTCACCTTTATCCTTCTCCCCCTTCTTAACACACACACATACGCACAGACACACAGAGAGAGAGAGAGAGAGAGAGAGAGAGAGAGAGAGAGAGAGAGAGACACTTAAGAATAAATGGCTATGTTAATGAGTGTATTTATAGAGGTTAAGGAATGCACGACAAGAAGAATTCAGAAACACAAAGGAATGATAAATAATACAGGAATAACAATTTAGGAAAAGTTTAGTGAATTTTTAAATAAAGTTTTGGGAAATTTTAGGGATTTTTTAAAGAAAGTTTTGGGAAATTTTAGGGAAATTTTAAAGAAAGTTTTGGGAAAATTTAAAGAAAGTTTTGGGAAATCTTAGGGAATTTTTAAAGAAAGTTTGGTCAATTTTAGGGAAAATTTTGGGAGTATTTAGGGTAAGTCTAGGGGGATATTTCTGGAACGTCTAGGGAGAGTTTCGGGTAAATTAAGGGAGAGTGTAGGGAACTAAGAAAAGTTTAGGTACAGTTTAGGGAAAATCTAGGAAAAGTAAGAGAATATTTTGGGAAAGTTTAGGATTTATTTCGGGAGTTTTAAGGAAAGTTTAGGAATGTCTAGGGTAAGTTTAGGTTGAGTCTAGGAAAGGTTTACACTTTTAGAGATTATTGTCGGGAAGAGGAAAATTCTAGGGAAAGGTTTAGGGAAGGTCAAGGGTAAGTTTAGGGAGTCTAGGGTATATACAGGGAAATTTTAGGGAAAAAGTTTAAGGAAGGTCTAGGATAAGTTTAGGGAGTCTAGGGTATATATATATGGAAATCCTAGGGAAAAAGTTTAAGGAAGGTCTAGGGTAAGTTTGGGGAGTCTAGGGTATACAATTATAAGGAAAAAGGTTAGGGAAAGTCTAGAGTAAAATTAGAGAGTCTAGGGTAAGTTTAGTGAATATCTAGGAAAATTACAGTGAAAAGTTTAGGGAAAGTCTAGAGTAAAATTAGAGAGTCTAGGGTAAATTTAGTGAATATCTAGGGAAATTACAGTGAAAAGTTTAGGGAAGGTCTAGGGAAAGGTATTGAACATGTAGAGTAGAGCTTCCAGTGACAACAAACCTCATTAATATTTACAGTAACATGTATCAATTTTCACCTTCATTATAATACTTCAGTCCCATAACGAATAATAATAATGAAAGAATAAACAACATGACAGGGGCGTGGCGAGGTGGGAAGGGGAGGGGCGTGGGTGGGGTGGGAATGGAAGGATGGGAGAGGTTAGGTGAGACGCTGGGTAGGGTGATTGGGCTGGGGTGGTACGGGCGGTGGAGTGGGTGGGGTGGGAAGGAGAGGTTAGGTGAGGGGGCTGGGTAGGGTGATTGGGTTGGGAAGGGGAGGGGCTGGAGTGGTACGGGTCATGGAGTGGGTGGGGTGGGAAGGGAAGGATGGGAAGGAGAGGTTAGGTGAGGGGCTGGGTAGGGTGATTGGGGTGGTACGGGTCATGGAGTGGGTGGGGTGGGAAGGGAAGGATGGGAAGGAGAGGTTAGGTGAGGGGCTGGGTAGGGTGAATGGGGTGGGAAGGGAAGGATGGGAGAGGTTAGGTGAGGGGCTGGGTAGGGTGAGTGGGGCAGGAGGGGACGAGAAGGGGTGGGGCGGAACTGCTTGGGGCGAGGTTAGTAAGGTGGGGCAGACCAGGGGGGGGGGGAGGGGGGAGTTATCAGGGAGAGATAATTGGGACAAAAATTTCAAGATTGTTATCAATGAGTGGAAGGGGGGAAAGAAGGGGGGGGGAAAGAAGGGAAGGGGAGGAGGGGAAAGAGAGGAAGGTGTAGGGGGGAAGAGAATGAGAGGATGGAAGAGAGGGAGATGGGGAAGGAAGGAGAGAAAGGGGAAGGGGGAAGAGGAGAGGATGGGAGAGAAGGAGATGGGGAAGGAAAGGAGAGAAGGGGAAAGAAAAGGAAGAAGGGAGAGAGGGAAGTGTGGAGGAAATGTATTAAATAAAATATATTAATAAGTATAATTTGGAATATAACCACTCTGAAGGGAATACTGTACTGGCATCAACATCTGAAGAAACTGAAGAAGTTAATGGTTAATTAAAGGGATTAAAGGGATGAAACAAGTCATATTGACAGAAATTAAGAAGAGCTTTGCATGACTTTGTTACAGAAAGAATTACAGATAGAGTTAAAGTCACTGTTGGTAGACAATGTGAAGAAATAAGAAATGCAGATCTGATACAGTTAAAAAAGCTAAAAAAGGTAGAACAATTTGATGCTCCAAGACTTTCTATATCTATATGGAGTAGCAATACTGTATTATCCTCAAAGTCATTAATGTAATTCTATCTTCATATAATGACAATAAAGATGAGTAACTTCCCACCTGGACATAACAACCATAAAAAAAGCATTGAAATTTTACCTATGTAATTACCTATGGCCAAACTCTTATAGTACCGTATGTAGGCTACAGTATAGTTAGTTCTCATTTTTATAAATACTGTACAATAGCCTTTATATATTTGTAAAAGTGAACTTTGGTACAGTATTGTGACCTTAGTTATCATTTGTTTCATCAATAATAATAACAGTAGGCCTATGGTAGTAATTATGATGATTGTGTCAAGTTGTTGGCACAATTTCAGTAACTTCTGTAACAATTATAAACCTTTCTAATTTATCTACACTCTGACACATCTATAAAGTTAATCTTTCTGAGAAACTGGTGTATATAATATTATCAAAAAAATTTTACAGTCTACATACAGGAGTCAACTTAATGTTATTTACTCTTGTGCTGGGAAAGTGTTAAGGTTTAGGTAAGGTCAGGTAAGGTCAGGCTAATTAACAATTTCTCTAACTTAATTCCCAGGAAAATACCATTGATGAATAGCGTATTAATGATTAAATATAAATTATTGGTTAATAATGGTATATTGTAATAATGGTATATTGTATATATTATTAACTCACCTGTGTAATATAATGGTTGGTGAAGGTGGTTATCTTACCTCTCTCTCACTCTCCCTGTTTTATATACTTCCATTTCTTCAACTTTTTCTGTATAAATATATTCCTAATAGTACAATTATCTCTGAAATAAACACAAGAACGGTACAAACCACTCTTCATCAACACAACACACTAATAAAATGTAAAGATGTAACTTGTAAACATCTTGAAAAGGCGGCAAACTCACACACTCTACGGACTACGGAACTAAAGCAACTAATGTAAAAATTAGCGATCACTGATTAATAGGATTGTTGGTACTCAGCTAAAGTTGTTATAACGAAAATTATTTTATCCGATATCAAATATATTCAATGTGTAGATATGGTGGATGTTGTTTTAATTTTATTAAAAAATTAGAGTTGTTTATACGTTCGTAGTGTTTACTGTTTGAAGATTGGCGGCTGGCGCTAATGGCCTTTATATTACATTGTTATAGATACACCTACATCCTATTATCACTAATATCATTGTATCGTTGTATTTACCACTACCAGTAACCAATATAATGTATTGTTTACAATATATGGCAATAATTAGTGACACCATTTTTATAATACGTGATCGCTATTATTCCAAATTGTTTAAAAATCAAATTTAAACATTTCAGCCAATATTCAGAAAACTTTTTTATTTACAGCTTTATACAATTATCATGATGCTATAAAATTTACCTGAAAACAAAGAAAGTAAAAATGTAGCTGCTTGATACTGAGACAAAGCATAATAATGGTGAGAGACTGAGAGTAAACAACAAGAGTATAACGGCTGGTGGGGGTGAGGGTGAGGTGGAAGAAGGAAAGAAAGGAAGGAAGGAAGGGTTGCATGGAAGGAAGGAAGGGTTGCATGGAGGGAAGGAAGGAAGGGTTGTATAGAGGGAAGGAAAGAAGGAAGGGTTACATGGTAGTGAGTAAGGGAAGGGAAGGAAGGAAGGAAGGGTTGCATGGACGGAAGGAAGGAAAGGTTGCATGGTAGTGAGGAAGGGAGGAAGGTAAGGGAAAGGAAGGAAGGAAATGGAAGAGAGGTAGGGGAAGAGAAAGAAGAGAAGGAAGGAAGGGAAGAGAGGTAGGGGAAGAGAAGGAAGGAAGGGAAGAGAGGTAGGGGAAGAGAAGGAAGGAAGGAAAGGAAGGGAAGAGAGGTAGAGGAAGAGAAGGAAGGAAGGAAAGGGAAGAGAGGTAGGGGAAGAGAAGGAAGAAAGGAAGGACAGGAAAGGAGAATAAGAGAAGAAACAAGTATTGATTACCACACAATCATGAGGAGTAGCCACAAATTTCTTCCCCTCCCCCCACAACCCCCTTCCTTCCCCACCATTTCTTACCCCCACCACCACCCCACCTTTCCTCCCCCTCCCCTACCACCCCTACCTTTCCTCCCTCTTCCACTCCCCCCACAACCCCCTTCCTTCCCCACCATTTCTTACCCCCACCCCACCTTTCCTCCCCCTCCCCCACAACCCCTACCACCCCTACCATTCCCCCCACCTCCCTCTTCCTTCCCCACCATTTCTTATCCCCACAACCACCCCCACCTCCACCCCACCTTTCCTCCCCCTCTCTTCCTCCCCCTCCCCCACCACCAACACCCCTACCTTTCCCCCCTCCCCCCTCTCTCTTCCCCACTATTTTCAACCACACCACCTTTCCTTACCTCCCCCTACCCCCCTCACCATCCACCTTTCCTCCCCCCTCTCTTCCTCCGCCTCCCCTACCACCCCTACCTTACCTCCCCCTACCCCTTCTCCTTTCCCCACCATATTCACCCCCCTCTCATCCTTACTCCCACCTCCCACCCTCCCCCATCTCTATATACTTAAGTACATACATACATACATAGCCTGTACATACATACTTACACACATATACATACATACATACATACATACTGTACATACTTACATAAAAATATACAAACATACATACATACATACATAGCCGGTACATACATACACACATGCATACATACAAACATAGCCGATTCATACATATACACACATACTGTACATACATAAACATATTTAGTTTTATCTACTTCTCCTCCTTTTCCTTCCTTTCTTACTCTACTCCTTTCCTTCTTTCCCTCCTTCCTTCCTTCCTTCTCTCCCTCTCGTACTCTTTCCCTCTTACTCTTTACTTCTTTCCTCACCTTCCCTCCCCCTTCCCTCCTTCCTACTTTCCTTCCTCCCTCCCTCCCTCCCTCCTTCCCTCCTTCCCTCTTACCTTCTCTCCTCCTCCCTCCCTCCTTCCTTAGTTCCCTCCCTCCCCGCTCCATCCCTTCTTTGTTCCCTCCTTCTCCTCCTCCCTCCCTCCTTATTTGTTCTCTCCCTTTCTCCCTACCTTCCTCCTTTGTTCCCTCCTTCTCTTCTCCCTCCCTTCTTAGTTCTCTCCTTTCCTACCCTCCCTCCCTCCCTCCTTAGTTCCCTCCCTCCCTCCTTCCTTCCTTCCTTTCTCCCTCCTACCTTTATCGATCAACAAATATTTATTATGCCTTGTACAATCCACTCTCTCTCTCTCTCTCTCTCTCTCTAAACAGTGACAGAGCCACTGATCCTCACGAGGCTGTTTAAATATAAGGAGAGAGAGAGAGAGAGAGAGAGAGAGTGAAAGGGGGGGTTAAAAAATACACATACACACACACACACACACAGAGTGAGAGAGGGGGTTAAAAAATACACAGAGAGAGAGAGAGAGAGAGAGAGAGAGAGAGAGAGAGAGAGAGAGAGAGAGAGAGAGAGAGAGAGAGAGAAGCATTACACACAAACACAGAAGCATTACACACACACACACACACACACACACACACAAACACTGAAGCATTACACACACACACACACACACACAAACACAGAAGCATTACACACACACACACACACACACACAAACACAGAAGCATTACACACACACACAAACACAGAAGCATTACACACACACACACACACACACACACAAACACAGAAGCATTACACACACACACAAACACAGAAGCATTACACACACACACACACACAAACACAGAAGCATTACACACACACACACATACACACACACACACACAAACACACACACAGAAGCATTACACACACACACACACACACACACACAGACACAGAAGCATTACACACACACACACACACACACACACAAACACAGAAGCATTACACACACACACACAGACACACACACAGACTCCATCACCAGGTCAGATCAATATGTTCCTTTCCCAGCATCACTAGTCACTCTCACTCACTCACTCTCACTCACTCACTCATCTTTGCATTGTTCTCTCACTCACTCACTCACACATTATCTTTCTCAGCATCATTCATTCACTCTCTCACTCACTCCCTTTCTCACTCACTCATTCACTCACATTATCTTTCTTTGCATCATTCACTCACTCTCTCTCTCACTCACTCATTCACTCTCATTATCTTTCTTTGCATCATTCACTCACTCTCTCACTCACTCTCACTCACTTACTTACTCACTCACACTCACTCTACCTTGCTTTTTTCACACAGTCTTTTATTATTATTGTTATTATTATTATTATTATTATTCAACGCATCATTCCATTTTATCTTTATCATTATAATTTTTGCCTCTTCGTCCAACTCTCTCTCTCTCTCTCTCTCTCTCTCTCTCTCTCTCTCTCTCTCTCTCGTGTGTGTGCGTGTTGATTTTTGCACAGTATAAAATAAATAAAAATTATACCAGGAATTAAACAGTACAAAAAAAAAAAAAAAAAAAAAAAAAATGTGTGTTGTTGTTGTTGTTGTTATAAAATTTGTGACGTCATACCTAAAAATATACCTTAATTTATGACGTCATACTTATAAACATCTCTTATCTCTGACGTCACACTTATAAACATCTCTTATCTCTGACGTCATACCTATAAACATCTCTTATCTCTGACGTCACACTTATAAACATCTCTCATCTCTGATGTCACACTTATAAAATTTACGTATAACTTTTACTAGTACATTGGAGTGCTTTAATTCCTCCATAGTATGTCAGTAAACAAGAGGACCAGGTTAAGGGGGAGCGGGAATAGGGGGACAGGCTTGGGGGTTGGGGGGGTCGGGGGGGTTTTGGGGGGTGCGGGAGTAGGAGGACAGGCTTGGGGGGTGGGGGGGGGTTAGGGGTATGCGGGAATAGGGGACAGGCTTTCTACCTCCCCCCCCAAGCCTGTCCCCCTATTCCAGCACCCCCAAAACCGCCCCCCCAAGCCTGTCCCCTAAGAATCTTTCCGTGATGTATTAAAAAAATTGGAGATAAATGAGATCTTCAAAACACACACACACACACACACACACACCTATATAAAAAGGAGTGTGTTTGGTGGCATAGTCAGGAGGAATCAGAAGCCATCACTTTCTATACACGATCACATAGGGTCCTTATAATCAACACCATGCATCAATGTTCTTGCATACGTACGGCACTAACTCTATACACATACACACACACAAACACACACTCTACACTACACACACACACTCGATACACTACACTACACACACACACACACGATATACTACACACACACACACACGATACACTACACTACACACACACACACTACACTACACACACACACACGATACACTACACTACACACACGCACACACTACACTACACACACACTCGATACACTACACACACACGCATTAGAAAACTCTGAATAATAATAATAGAAGAAGAGAGAACGGAAATGGGAGGGGAGAGAGGGGAAGGGCAGGGAAGGAGGGAGTAATGGAGGGGGGAGGAGGGAGGAATGGATGGGGAGAGGAGGGATACCGTAGGAGGAAAGGGGGTGTGTGTGTGCGTGCGTGCGTGTGTGTGTGTGTGTGTGTGTCATCAGTACTGAATATACTTCTTGTCTCTCCCACCACTACCACTACCATCATCTCTATCACCTTCCTTCATCACTACTATTTCTTTCGTCATCACCACCACCACTATCACCAGCACTATCACCATCACTACCATTATCATCATTACACACACACACACTATTATAATTATCTCTACACACACACACACACACACACTATCACTATCATTATCACATCCACACCCACACACGTACACGCTATCATCATCACTACACACACACACACACACACACACAGATGAAGACAGTGAGTGCGCTTGCGTCATCGCCACTATCAACCACTACCACCACCACCACCAACACCACCACCACTACCACTAGGCCACCCACCAGCCTTCCTTTTAACTTTAGTAAGAGGCCGAGTGAGTGTGAGACAAGGCAAGCAAAGATTTGGTCGTGTGTTAAACAGTACTATATAACTCCATATCTTGTGTTGATCTCTCTATATTGTTGGGTTCTGGGACAAATGAACAATAGACAAGCTTTGGAAACTTAGGGTGATAAAATAGAATACGAGAATATTATACGAGAAGACGTTGAAGCAGTTCGAGTGAGTGAGAGAATGGCAAGCAAAGATTTAGTCGTGTGTTAATACTGTACTATAACTCCTTCGTATGGTGTTTTGCTCTCAATATTGTTGAGGTCTGGGACAAATGAACGAAAGACAAGCGTATTGGAAGCCTGAGGTGATAATATACGACAATATGAGAAGACATAGAAGCTTAATAAGAGAGAGTGCAAGAAAGGAATTGTAATGTAAACAAATTCTCTTGTGTAGTTTTTTTTCTTTATCTTGTTGAGTTCTAGAATAAATGAACAAAAGATCGATATACATATTGGAAACTGGAGGTGATAATATACGAAATTATGAGACGACGTAGAAGCAAAATATAAGCATATATGATGGAAATTATGCAAACAGAATCCAAGCAGGCATGCACATATTATTAAACCCTCGAGTGCTTTGTGAGTGACTGTAGATTATAGGAAAATACTAGTTATACTGTGGATTCTAAAACTTATACACAATTAAGAGTGTAATGAATAATCTGCAAGCATATTAATTATTACAGGCAAATAATTTTTATATAATTAAATCATATACTGTAAAAAAAAAAAAATTGAAAGCAAATCATAATATTATACTCGCAATCCAACTTGATTCGCTATTCCGTCATTTATCATTCGGTGAATTATTCTGGTAACACATATAGTTATTACATACATAGAATCATATTATGCCTTTAAGAATATGTGTAGTCAATGTTGATGGTGATGATAAAGCAAGTGTGACGTCTTAATGAAGGGCCGGGAATTAAAAGGAAGTAGGTTACAGTGATTTAGGGCGTAAGTTTGGAGTATCTGTAGGATTCCTCCATATAAACCATTCCAGAACACCATTATTTTCAATATTCATCTGCTGGTCCTGTTTCATGACATATTTTGTAGGAATCAAGGCGCTCCAATTTACCAAAAGTATAGCCTTACTAAGCCCCTATAATTTAGAAACCCAAACCTTGAAAATTAATTATCTCTGCTGATCCTTACAACAGGTTACTTATTAATTAGTGGGAGCGTACGGACAGTCCCGATGTTGAGACATGAAACAATATAATATATTATAAACAAATAAGAAATATAATAAAATGATGAAGTGAACAAGCAGTGGTTTTAAGAACTACTTACTACACTGTGTATAGCCTATATACTGGCAAAGATATATACAGTACAACACTCTACCCGGCCCCAACGGATAATATGTATGTTAATTCAGGTATGACGTGTCTGTAATAATTATAGTAGTAGTAGTAGTAGTAGTAGTAGTAGTAGCAGCAGCAAATCCATGGTTTATTGATGTGTGTGTGTATGTGCGATACAAAAATATGCTTGGATCATTATTATAAGCAGTAAATTACTAGTCAATATAATTATGATGGTTATCAGCGCACCCCTTATACATATTATATATGATTGGTTCAACATACTTAAAATTAAAAAATTATATTACGAAGACTATGAATTAAGGAGATTATGACTCCAACACATTGACAACATATTGTGTACATTATTATTATTATTATATGAACTTGCTCTCACTTGGTTATATCTGTGAACACACCTGTACTTAATTCCCTTTGTAAACTTCCTACATCACTAAAATGAACTGGTTACATTACGTTAACCATTATATTTATTTGCTTTCAGCTGGAGATATTTGCATCGGCTTTAAGGCCGTATCACACGGTCGCTCATTTCCTGCGACATCGTGTCCTGCGACACCATTTTCGACGACATGTCGCGTGAAACAATAGCACACGGCAAATTCTCATTCAGAAAACAACGACGACCGACGACACCACACGGGCGGCGGGACAACCAAAACACTCTGTTACAAAAGCCACATCACCAAGGATGGACGTCATTAACCGAACCGAACCGAACTTAACCTAACCATTTTAGCTGTTGGAGCATGTGCAATTGCTTTGGAAGAAGAAGAAAGAGGTTTGGACCAGGCGGCAGGCGAAAGCAGAAATGTAAACAAACCCCGAAATCAAATCAATATTCCATGCTTATATTTAACAGTTAAATTCGGTGTATATAATATATAAGATCTAGGAATACAATTTCTATATTCAAATAATGATACCTGACACTACTTAAATCATAATATGCCATAATAATATATTCCATACAATATTATTCACTATAGACTTTCAACGACTTTCTCCCTGTCGCAGGAAATCGCCGACAGTTTTCGATAATTTCCGTCAACACCTCGTCGTCCGAAATCTCCCATTTCCCACGACATGTCGTCGAAAATCGTGTCGTACGACACGATGTCGTCGGAAAAAGTGCCCGTGTGATAGCCGCTTAAATTAATGTCACTCATAGCTCAATGACGTCACGTAATGTTCGCTTACAAAATCAGACTTCGTCCATTTATAAATTCTTTTTGTATTTTTGTGACCTTATTATCATTAGATAATTATGGAAACTTTTCTTTCTTTAACTAGGCCTATGTATACATAATAATTTAACCTTGCATAAGAATGTGCATCGAATTTCTGAAAATAGTTATTCCTTCCAACTAATACAGCCTTCGAACACATTGTATATTGAAGTGACACTCATGAATAACATTATGGATTTATAATGTAGTTACATTAATACCATCTCACTTCATCGTATCACAATTTAAATGAGCTCATACTTACTTTAACGCCCAGTAAGGTTGTAATTGGTAAATATGTTGTATTGTGTACTGCTGGAGTAGGATATGTTGGGTTGTAAATCAACGACATCAGTGTTGCCAGGGGTGGCGGCTATTACACTTATTAGGCTATATTATAGGGTGTTTCTATTAGGATAAAATTGCATGTATTTTCTTCCCAATCACAGGAAAGTCGAATTTATTACAAGAGGGGATCAAATTTTACCTCATATGAAATGCACTTATAATGTATTTTCAATCACATTTACATGACAGGGATTGAGAAGGGGATCGGATCGTCAGGCAATTAAAATATCGAGCGAAAACCTCTTCAAAACTTTGATAATACTCTGATAATAGTAATCAAACACTCCATTGAATCACCCAATATTATTGACTATATATACAACTATGGCAATTAAGGAAATAACTGAATGTTCCGGGGTCACCAATGAAGTGCCAGACCTCAATCAAGTGCGGTAATGACACTTCGTAGATACTTCTTTGTATTAGTTATCCAGCCCCAAACCAACACCTGTGGAGAATCAATATTACAATATTTTGTTTGTTATTTATTCACTTCCATAATTTGATTCAGAAATAGTAACTATTTACAGTAACTACCTACAGTACTGTGACTGACAATTCACTAATCAATTTTATATTTTAAATAACATAATACATTATAATAGATTCTTTCACATACTTGTGTAGGTTCTATAACTGTCTATGTACAGTCGGCGGCAAAAGTTCTGTCGCCTCACTTGCTTCACCGGGCACGCGATGTTCATAGACTCGAGCAGGGTCCATAGAACACATTCTATGGACCCTGGACTCGAGATTATAAAGTGTAGAAAACGTGCGTATTTCTCGAGTCCATGAACACTGCATGTCTCGGTGAAGCAGGTGAGGCGACAGGACTTATGCCGCCCACTGTACAGTCCTGATTTATCTTCATCAGTACCATAATTATAGTAATTACATTTAATATTGATTAACTCACAAAGTGTCAAATACAAATCAGCCAGTAATAAACTACCCAATAAAACAATTTTTATACAACTTACCCGTAATTGAGGAAAATATCCTTGTTGGATAGACGTGACCGACAAGAGTGGCGGCTAGAGTAAGTAGAACTGATCGAGTGGTAGCCGGCAGAAAACTTCGACAGGAGACTTCAAAGTCTCAAATAGAAGTTTGAACACCTTAACCACGAGATCATAAATTCTCTGAACTTCCACTAAACTATTGAAAAAAGTGTACAGCATATATATATATATATATATATATATATATATATATATATATATATATATATTCTCTTTCAAACAAACGAGGTTGAAGGAAATGGCTTGTTCTGCATTAATTAGTTTATTATTTATATTTTCTCTGTCTCTTACAGTTTTTCTTAAGTCTTCACTTAGATGGTGGATAAGTGAGGCAAATGTTGAGTTGTTGGGGGAGGTCGACGTTTCGTCCAGTACATTGGACATCTTCAGGAGGAAGTGGTGATTCTGAGTGGGTGACCAGGGTGAGGGGTATTTATCTGTTTTCCACCATATCAGAGGCCTAGTGATTGGTGGATGGGGGGTAGCTTCTGATTCTGGTGCTACGTCTGAGTTGTTGGTTGGTTGTAGTGGTGGTGGGTAAGATGTTAAAAGCTTGTGGTGGGTCAGTAGGTGTTGGAGGTGTGGTGGGTATCCTGACGGTGCTGGTGATGTGTCGTTTTCTGGAGGTCAGTATTTGGAGGTCTTGTGTCTGGTTGTTTATAGAGGGTTGTAGGGTTTCTATGTAGATCGCTTCTAGGTAGGAGAGTCTTCTGCTGTATATATATATATATATTCAAACCTTATACTATAACATATTTAGATAATTCATACATCGTCAACCCATAAATAGAAATGACAAAATTCACAAGATAAATATTACAAAGTTACATACGAAAATTCATCAATACAAATTAAACTGCTTCACCACAAAGTATAAAACACAAATTAACTTTCTAGTCTATGTAGGGTATTCATAATGGCAGAGATATTATTCACAATGGAAACGGGTATAAAAGAGATCAGTTAACTCGATCACAGGAGGTAGGCCTCAAATTAGTTGTGCCATAATTAATTAATTAGCATATGAGAGTAATGTGACATAAGTCCCTGCATGGTGTGGTAGTGATTATAATTACTGTCCCGCAATAGCGTCTGCTTGTACAGATGGCCACTCTTGGTAAGTTGGTATCAGAGGTAGCACACTGTCCTGGATTAGAAGTTTTCTGACAGGCAGAGAACAACGTGTGACTGTCAACGGCTCATTATCGGAATGGAGCAATATCAGCAGCGGTGTCCCCCAGGGCTCTGTGTTGGGACCCTTATTCTTTACCATATGTTTGTGTCAGATGTGCCAAACCTTCTGGATAACTACATATCTATGTTTGCAGATGATACCAAGATCTATCAAATTTTAGAGCTGCTTGACCCACAACAGTTTCTACAAGGCGACTTATAGATAAACTCCAGACAGACATACAAGTTGGAGATGCTTTTCCACCCGCAAAAATGCAAAGTAATGCATCTAGGGTCCAATAACCCTCGGATGATCTACACAATGTCATCAAGCAACAATACACGGGTACCCTTGATAGTGGCCGAAGAGGAAAAGGATTTGGGAGTTATTATTGACAACGAGTTGAAATTCTCCCAACACATACAAGCACAGGCTAACAAGGCCAACAGGGTTCTGGGAGCCCTCAAGCATACTTTTCTAGCGCTGGACAAAACAGCCTTCCTTAACTTATACAAAAGCCTAATCAGGCCACATCTGGAGTATGTTTCTGTGATTTGGAACCCAGCGCTGAAGAGGGATAAAGATACTTTGGAGCAGGTCCAACGTAAAGCAACGCGATTGGCACAGGGACTGTCCCATCTCTCCTACTCTGATCGACTAGCAAGCCTCCAACTTCCGACTCTACAATTTCGCAGACTACGAGCAGACGTTATTCAGACCTTCAAGATCCTAAAAAACATTGATAACATCAACTACAGTAGAGAATGTTCAGTATACGGAAAGGCAATGTTTCTTCCAACGAGAAGTACTACCACCAGAGGACATAACTTAAAAGTACAAATCCATTACCAACCTGGACCTAGAAAATACTGTCTTCCTGCTAGAGTTTCAGAATACTGGAATAGATTAAGTTAGCATACCGTGAATGCTACCTCACTAGAAACATTCAAGATGCGACTAGCCAAAGAGTGGGAGAACAGGCCACAGACCTGCTGTACCAGTATAGATTTTCATACTGAGAGTCCGCAAGCTAAAGGCTGCCACATAATAACTGGGACTGTCAAGAACTAAACAGGTCTTATTACCCGCAAGGGTATCGAATGATCTCTACTAAAGGTAAATAAAACCCACAATTTACACACATGAACACGGCAGTGTGATTTCCCACCCGTTAGTTATTATATTTGTTAGATTATTTAGACAACACTTGTATCGTATAGTTGTTAGTATTGGCTTACATTGGGCTTATTTTGTTGGGTATTAATGTGTGATTGGTAACACTGACATACACGCAGTAACAGTTCTGATCAGTGTTGCCAAGTATGGGAAATTTTCCCTAGACGTGGGGAATTAGAGGAACCAATGGAGATATTATATTAAGATTGTTCAAGAGTAAATGGGAAAATTTCTACCAGGCGAAATATCAAGTAGATGGTAAATATACAATATTCAAGGGTAAACAGAAAATTTTTGAGGTAGAAAGAGAAATTCTGATGTTGAAGTTGGGGAAATTTCGTCAAGCAGACCTGGCAAGTTGGCAACACTGGTTCCGAGTTCAGTTGTCGTCATGGCCGTTGGGGAGGAGGGTTCCGTCACTTAACTCTCCTTCTTAATCGTCTTATTCTAAGGTTATAGTGCTTTAGTTCACCTTGACTTGTAACCCGAGTGTTTCATTAAAGGTGTAATATCTAACCTAAGGTGTATATATAATGGAAATAATAAAGGGGTGTGTATATATAGTTAATTTTTTCTTGATAACAAGGTCATCTTCCTTTTCTTCCTGCTGTTGATTCCTACATTCAAGGCGAAAGTTAACCAATAATATATATACTGTATATTATGGGAAGAATGTTTATGTCTCATATCCCTATGAATCAAGGAAAGTGTGTGACCAAAACTAGATAATGAAATGAAGTGAGATGAATAAAAGAATGAATGTTATTGTTTTATTGTTTGGTTCGTAAAGTTGTTTGTCAACAAACTTAACCTAACTACACACACAACTTTTTGAAATATCTGTATTGCTCAAGTCAGGTAAAGCTGAAGTGAAGTGTTTACAAATAGAAGCGAAGTGGTGTGATGTTACTTCAGTCTCCAGTGTTATTGTTTGTGTTGTAAATTTGTAAAATTGTCAGCCAAACAACTTTTTGAAATGCCTAAATTAACTTGGTGCACACACTTTACTGTAACGTTGCAGTTAGCTATGTTACGATAAATTGAAATTGAAAAGTGTATAGTATAAAAGGCATACAACAACAAAGATAAAGGCCAAGACAATGATGACTAAACCTGAAGTTTAGGGAAGGAAAACATTTTAGGTGTTGATTAATAAAAGAACTGAATGTTGTAAATAATGATAAAATTTTATATATAGGACACTGATTTAATTGAGCCTTCCAGTGCACATTTAACCAAATATCTCGTTGCTGCGTGAGGTACAGTACCTAACTTAACCTTAACAAAAAAAATTTATTGTTTACAGGAGTCTACTATGTCTGAGCAGGAGACGAGCAGAAGTGTGGGTAGTAGCAGCAGCAGTAGTAGTGTAAGTGAAGGCGGAGAGGAGAGGAACCAGCGGCAGGAGGAACCCAACCAAGGACCACTACTGCCAAGCCAATTCTGTGCTGTCCTTGGTCCTTGTGTCAACAACAACACTGATGATGGTGGCATGGGAAACAGGATATTCTCCTCCTTCAACGACTACAGTGACACTGACGACAACTCCCATGACAAGAAAAGCCAAGGCTGTGATTCTTCTAATGAGGAGAAGAAAAAGAGCCAAGAAGACAACTTAAGTGATAGTGGTGTAGTTTTATCCTATAAAGGAGATACAATGCATTTAAATCATGAACCAAGTCAATTAGGGGAGGACAATGGTATCCCTTCATCAGAACAGGCACTTGATGATAATGTTACAGTATTTAAGAAGAGAACAGATATGGAAGTGAAACCGGAATCCATTGATGTAGTAAACAGTGAAATTAAAACAGACTCAGATAAACAGAAACATGATGATGGTGCTTCACAAGAATTAAAACATGAAGACTACAAAAATGTTACTGACTCTACAGAACATGAGAAAATATGTGATAGTAAAGATAGTAATAAGAGTACGTGTGGCGAGGTGACAGTGAAGGACGCAGAAAACCTTTGTCAGTCAGATGAGTCATGTCAGTCCCAGGTGAAGTGTACAGACACTTTGGAAACACAGGAATTAGAATTAGCTGAGAGAGGAGAAGGAATAGTGGTTCTTTCAAAGTGTAATAATGAGACACTACCAAACACTGATTCAAATGGCTGTGACAAACTATCAGTACTACAATCCCACAACCAAGATACTCCAAAGATCAATCCTTTAGGGAATACTATGGAGAGTTGTACTGGTACTAGTATTGGTATTGTTAATAATGAAGGTATAGATGGTTACAGTCTGGATACAACTATCAGTACCAGTAATGTAACAACGGAGAGTGATAGTGTCGGCCTGATGCAGATGTGTAGTGTTGGTGTTGATGATGGGTTTAATGTTGTAGTACAGGGATGTAGTTCCATGAATACCATGAAGACAGACCCCATCTGCTACACCCCAGGAATGGACCTATGTGTGGGTGAAGCTGTACGGGGGGACACAGACTCAGAGGCAGGAGACTCCTGCTGTAGCGATGAGGAGCATCACGGGGAGGCCTGCCGGGGTGAGAACGGATGTATACATAGAGTGGCTGGAGACACCCTGGAACAGAACTGGGACTATATGGTGGATGAAGAGTTCAATGTTCCCAGAAAACCAATATTTAATGGTTCAGCGGAGCAGTTAGAGAGAAGAAGTAGCCTCAAGAGAAAAGCCAGTGAAGAACCTGAAGGTAAATTTAGGTTAATAGATCTAAAATATTGCTTGGATATTAGAGAATGACACAATCTGCCGACCATACAAAAATACAGTACAGTAATTCCAGAAATAGAGTCCCTTAGTATAGGCACTGTTTTTTGTGATCAGTCAGCAAATACTGTTTTCAGCATGTTCTTGCCATTACAATGAAGGTAGTTTGTATATTATAAGCCTTTAAAGGAGTCATCTGATTTGGTTAGATTGGAGGGCTTCTGATTCCTCCAAACTTTGGCACAAAACAAATCCTCTGTCAGTAACATTGGGATATCTGTTTCTGGGCACAGATTGAAGGAATTGGTATATATTCCTCCAGTATCATAACATAAATTAACTCCTTTAAGCAGTGTATGTAGGCCTATATTGTAACATGGTGAGTGTAGATTTTAAC
Organism: Petrolisthes cinctipes; assembly: GCA_033782935.1. Lineage (NCBI taxonomy): Eukaryota > Metazoa > Arthropoda > Malacostraca > Decapoda > Porcellanidae > Petrolisthes > Petrolisthes cinctipes. The sequence goes on from JAWQEG010004175.1 coordinate 31,704, forward strand.
GTATCACTGATATTTCCAGAATCCAAGCCTGCCAAGTGCAAGCGTGGTATCCAGTTTGAGGGTGTGACAGTGTTTTACTTCCCGAGGTCACAAGGATTCACATGTGTGCCGTCCCAGGGTGGGTCATCCCTGGGCATGTCCCGGCGCCACTCACACATCCGCCAGTTCTCCCTCGCCGAGCACGCAGTGGAACAGAGGCGCGCACACAGAGAATATCTCATGAGGCTCAGGCAGCAGCGCACAGCAAGAGTAGGTGCTCTCACCTGTTTTCTAGTAGCTTTAGCTTACTCATCTCATTTCTGTTTTCTAGCCACATTAGTTCTATAGGCTTTGTCATATGCCTTCTCCAAATCCATAAATGCAGCATAATTCAAGATGCCTCAACATATTACATTTGAAGGATCATAAGTTATAGTAAAGGGAAAAGTTGACCCATTGTGTATGTGAAAGACTGGTATACTTTTGGTTCTATAGAGCACTTTGATTTCTCCAAAGTACGAAAGGAAGCAGGATTAGATTAGCGAAAATGATGGTGGACTGCTGCTTAGAATAGTTTGGAGGAATCTGTTACACCAGATTTGCCAATACTCTTGATCCACTCTTGTTGTATCACCAAACCACCTTGGTCTTGTACTAGTCCTCATCACATCACTTCTTTCTCACTTTACACAGATTTTCACCTTTTATTCCTCCCTTGCACCATATTTATAACTCACACAACTTCTTTCTCACTTTACATAGATTTTCAGAGATTATTTTTTTCTCTTGACAACTTCACTTTCTCGTACTGATATATTGTTTCCTTACTTCAGGAACACGGTGAAAGCAGCAGTCGGGGGAGCAGCTCCGAGGACAGTGAAGAGAACAGTGAAGAAGCCAGCGATCTCTCAGACTCGGAACTGGATGCCGACTCTTACTATTTCCTACAGGTATATTTATTACTGTAAAGTCTCGATATACAAATGAATTTATACTTGCATCCTTCACTTCAATTTACACTCAGTATATAATTCATTGAAGACCACCATATATTTTTCCAGGCTTCTGTTACAGTGTGAATTTATTACCATAAAAACAAAGTGATGTGCTGGGCCTGTGTTAAATGGATAATGCTAAACATAATAATGTAATATTGAGGACCTACTCTATTATTATCCTTTGGCCATGGTTGCTGAACACCCAGTAGTATATAGTATCTTCACTGCTGTGGTTGATGGTTGTCAGTTTGATTGCTTCACCACATACAGTATTGTCATGGTAAGGTGGGCCAGTGATTCATGCAGTTCCCGAAACCACTTTTCAGATTGTTTTGTAACCAGTTTCATATTATATGAAGGGGAAAGGCTGTGAATGCATATTTTGCCATTTGTACATGGGCCCAAAACTCTATGTGTGCATGTTAACGTAAAAATGTTGAAACATTTGAGGATAGCTTGTGGTAATTTAATTCATTTCTACAATTATCAGAATCACTTAGTTAATTATTTCATTAATTACTGTACAGTTTTGCTTACTAGATTTTAAACATCTCTGAAATGGTATAGTAATCTTGGATGATAAAAGCAGTGCTGTTTTCTTGTAATATTCATCCTCTTCTTGGTTCACTCTAAAATGTGGAAACTTATTGTCTACACTGTTGATTTAATGTCTAGGATTGATTTGGTATTAGTGGTCAGTATAATCACTTGGTTTTTGATGGCGTATTCTTTTACCGTATTTTTTTGCATCCTGAACATGACTCGTGGAAACTCAACAAAGTTATTCTCCAAAGATATGCATGCAGGAGTGATGAATAGCAAGGAAATGCACATATTGCAGCACAAGCAATGTGGTAGTCCTGACCTCTGATGATAACGGGTATAAGTTTATTATTTGGCTGTACAGTACTTTCCTTAGGTTTGATTATTGACAAAGATCAGAAATTGCCTTGTTCTCATGATTGAGCAATGTTTAGTTTGATTCCTTACAATATATTCTTAATGTTTACAATGCTTTACAGGTGTCACAGTGTTACTTATATTTTAGTATTTCCCATATCCTTAAAAGGGAGAAAATATTATTATTTCAAATATAACTTGACATTAAGCTCTGGATGTAAGCACCATAATTATGTGGTTGAGTATTTTTTTGGGACGTTTTTACTGTAAGTACCGGTACCTGTGTTCCTTTAATGCAATTCTTGGGGTAGTTGTTGTAAATTCCTGTACTCTTTAAATGCACTTGCCATCTATATTCTGACAAGATTAATATTGTGACCTATATTTTACCAACTTGTTGCCGGTAGCCCTTGCCAATACGTCAACGGAGAGCACTACTTCGTCAGGCTGGCATCTGTCACATTGAAGGTCTGGAGAAGGAAGAGTGTAAGGATATCAGGATGTCCCGTGAGATGTGTGGCTGCCAGTGTAAGGTTTACTGTGACCCAGACACATGTCAGTGTGCCCAGGCTGGTATCAAGTGTCAGGTGAGTCAAACACACTCATTGAATACTTACTCTAGTACAGTCGGTAGCATAAGTTTGCTTCAGTTCCACCTGTGTAAGTATGAGCCTGGTGATGTTGTAACACTATTTACATGCACAGATGACAGATATACTTTTCATATAGTAAATTACAAATGTCATATTAGCATTGTTAAGTACACTGGATGGACGCATATTTATCCTGCTGTCTGTACCATTATAGTTGTATATTTTTAGTACAATAAACTTTCATAGCATTAAAAGTTAACTCTTTACCGTTATATGAGTGAATAAAATTGTGAGTCGGCAGCACCACTTCTTACACTGGGTGATTGGTTGTGTATATGTGTTTTCATTTTACCACTCATAGCTCACTTAGTAATTATCGTTGATAGCTGATTTTGGTCGTGTTTTAAAGCATGGGGGTTGTCCTATGTTCTAGTTATACCCTAGTTCTAGCCCAGGCCTTTCCAGTATTACCATCGCCATGGATGTATAGCCCATGCAGGCTATTATGCGTACTGTGAAGAGTTATGGTGTTTCTGCTCTTGACTGACAAAGTCATGCCAATAACCCAGCAATGGGAGTGGTGGTGTGGTGGCAGGTGAGGGTAGACCTTGGGAAGATCCCGTTATACTGTCACAGCCACCTTGTAACCCCATCTCACACTTCTAATGTGCTTTTGTACTCCTATTTATTTGGTAACAACTTATATTCATTGCTATTGTGACTCATAATCAAATCACATTTACCAAATACTGTACTGTACCGTGCATATTGGCGTATACGATCTCTGTACAGAAAATTGTCAGTGTCAGGCAGTGGCTGCCCATAAGTAATTTTCTCCATATAAACATGTATTCAAACAAAGTGATTTCCCCATTCACGAGCACATCTGCCGCCCAAATAGGCGCTTGTGGCAAACCTATTGTATATTTGAGCATCAAAAAATGATGCCTGTCATCAGAATGGCAAAGGGTTAATAAAGATGATTGTATAATTAGTTGATTGAAAGAAGACATCATCGTACATTATCAGCTTGGCAGTGGCATATCTAGAAATGGAGGTGAAGAATATTGAGCATTTAATAACCATAGGTGGGTTTGTATGCTGCTAAACTCTGATGGAAGATTAAGGAAAACAAGAGTGAAAAGTTATGTCTTGAGTAAGATACTATTATTAAATATAGGTTAAGAATGCTCTTTGTCTTTAGTCATTTAAATCTAACAGTTACATTTGTTGAACAGGTTGATAGACACAACTTCCCCTGCGGGTGTTCCCGTGAAGGCTGTGGCAATTCATATGGTCGTATTGAATTCAACCCCATCCGAGTACGCACCCACTTTATCAGTACACTGATGAGACTGGAACTAGAGAAACGTCACAGCCAACAACAACTGCAGCATCAACGACAGCAACAACAACATCAACACCAACATCAACATCAGCAGCAGGAGGAGTGGCAACAACAACAACAACAACAACAACAGGCCAAGTTGTTAGCGGGTACATCAGGTCCTGCCAATGGTTTCTCGAGTAGCAGTGGTGGTGGATTGACAGGCGGTTACCTTCCCTTCTATGGCAGCCGGGACACCAGTGGACTTTCAGTGGCTGATGTCAACAAGTTCAACTCTACTGTTGAGGTAAACACTCCTTCCCCTGACCCAACACCAGGCAGGCTTACTACATCATGCATATTAGCTTAACATAAAAGAAAACAGAACAGGCAAATTTACACCTCACTCACTGAGCTATATACAAAGAGTGAGTTTGAAAATAACCAACAAATATTACAAAGACTCCTTGCAATTGAGGCTCTTGCCACAGTGAGGTCATAAGTGTTAACTTGGTCACAAGTATTATCTATTGATATGTTTTCCAGAACCCAATTATTCAAGTCATTTTAACTGTGGGAACAAAAGTTCATGTCAGTTACACTGTGTTCCCTTGAAATTGCTCATACAAGAAACATTAGAAAATATTCATAGAGCACTTTATATTTAGAATGTCGCTTACATACTTTGTGTGGCAATATCTCTGTTATGATTATGGAGTCACTATTCATGTTGGTTTGTCATTTTTAGCCCATTATAGCTTTTGCATCCAGCCCACAGTATTATAGTCTGTACATAGATGTGAAGATGGGTGTAGCTCTATATATAACCTGTATGTATCTACATACAGTATATGTTCATCAGTGTAATTTTAAGTTTTATGAGTGGTGGATATTAAATATGTGTCGTATAGTGACCTGAGTTTCTCTTGATTTAAAGTAGGCATAAAATAGTGCATTACATCCTCAAACAAAGTATTATTATTTGTGAATGATTTTTTAACATTTATTAAATCAATATGGCATTAAAAATTATGGTTATTGAGAAACATGTGCATTAGATGGTGAGGGAGGGAACAGTATGAGATTAGAGTACACTTCAGAAGGGGAAAGTGGAACAACAAGGATTCTGTACTATACCTTTCCCATGTAGTGTATATACACAACAAAAACATGTACTATACTGTATTGAAAGGAGGCCATCAGGTATCAAAGCTAATACCTGTTAATATCCTGGGGAGACTAATGACATACTGTGTGCAAAGCTTTCCTCTACATTTCATAGTTAAAAACAGGTAAAGTGTTCAATTTCTTCCTATGGTAAATAAGTCTCCAGCTTTCCCTTCCCTGGTATTATCTTCTTTCTCAATCAAGCCCTCTCCTTCCATTTGCATTCCTTTCCTTCTTTCTTGATCAATCCTTTCCCCTCAATTCACGTTCTTTTCCTTCACTTACTTTTCCATATTTTCCAGCTTTCCCTTTTCTTCTTTCACATAATCTTCCTTCTTTCTTTCTCAATCAAGCCCTCCCCTTCCATTCACATTCCTCTCCCTCACGTATTCTTCCATGCAGAGGACGGTGATGCGGAGTAGTGTGAGAAAGTTGTGATAAAGATGTAGGCTGTGTTTATTAGTGTTGCTTACTGATCTTAATAATTTTATTTACTTGTCAATGATACCAATGGGTCATGATATATTACCCAAATTTGAATTTTATTTCAATTTTATAATCCAGGCTTATGAGCCTTGATAGTTATTAGGTGCATAACATAAATGGTTTCATTGTGCAGTATAATAATAATATTAATAATAAAGGTTTTAAGACTAGACTCTCTTGTTGGTAAATGTTTGGGCTAATGAAATGATTCTTCTAAACTATACTAGGAAACAGGTGACCTCGGTGTTATTAAAAGAGGATTTGTTTCATGACATACTGTAGTGTGGAGAAAACAGTAGCCCTCCAATTTACAAACAAGGTGGTCTATCCATAATTACAACATGTGAGCACCAAAATATTACTAAATACTGTATACATTACTACTGTATGTCATTGGTAAATTTGAAGCAATTGATTCCACCAATCTACTTTTAAAATAGTCTATATTACTTGATTTAGTTTATTTGGTCTGTTCCTCTACATGGCTTGGAGGAATTGTTAATCTGCAATATAGTATTAAAGTATAATATATCCACTTTAATTTTTGACATGAAGGTTTATGAAAACAGTGAGACCTTGACTTCTGTATCCTACCCAATCCAACCACATAGTGTTACTCTCTATAGTCATACTAGTTAATAGTATAATCAATCCAGTTTACTATTCACACCAATTACTATAGTTTGGTTTAAATTACTACCATTAATTGTTACTTGTCACAGTATATTTTCTGACACATTACATTCTACTGTTGGTGGTAATTATATAGAGTGTATTTTCAATACTCATAGCCATTAAGTACAAATTAGGACTATACAGCATTCAGAATGCTATATTTCAATTGTATGTTCAAATTCTTCCTGGGGTACAACGTAGTGATATTTATTGGAAAAAATTCAGGTATTAAAGGTAAAGCAATGATAAAGAAGAGATGGTGTGTGTGTGAAATCAATGCAAGGTGCTACACTGGCTTCCAGGTGAAGTGTGATCTGGTGTTGTATAATATAGTCCAGGGTGTAGGCCATAATGTAAGAAAACCCACAGGTTATGTGAAGACAAGTGATGGGTAATAATGTTGTGAAAGTCTGGTAACGATTGTGATCTTTCTATCATCTGTTTGTAAGAGTTAATTTTATTTTTTCCCAGTATAGTACTAAAATACAATTAGTCTTAATGTATGTGTATAGCATTATGTGCATGAGATATATTTAGTATTCACAGCACTGGATTGTTGAGTACTATATTAAGGGGATAGTATATTTTTGATACATTAGAGTGCAGTGATTCCTCTAAAATGTGGCAGGAAACAGGACCTGATTAATAAACACAATGGTGGCCTGTTGCCTGCAATAGTTTGGAGGTATCATTTGCTCCTGATTTACCTACACTATACTACGCTCGTCAGGAAGAGGGTAGTATGATGAGTGAGGATGATATTGTACATGAAAACAGTTACAGCAATTACAGTGGTATGGTAGGATAAGGTTCAAAGGCAAATTGCACACTCACTTGTATTGTCGGTTGATTCTGAAGAATTTATGTGGGTAAATCATCAAGTAAATTCGTATTTAAACCAAAAATCATATAAGTACTTGTGGTGTCATATATAATTTAGGTTGGACATTAGGTCATAGTGGTAGTAAGAAAACACCTACACAAGTATGAGTTCTCTCTAACCACAGCAGGATAAGGTAAAGTTACAAGCCATCATTTTAACCCATAAGGGATACATTACAACAAGGATTTGAATTTATTTTGTTTCAGTGTACAGAGTTATTATTACAAGTCAAAACTACCCAATATATACTGAAGGAAGTACAGTATATTTATTATAGTTATCGATTATGTTGTAAGTAAACCCTATATAGAGTGATGGTTTACTGTATTTATATGACACAGTGAGGCATTACATAAACAGAAAGGACATCTTACAGTTACAACATTTGCCCAAGTAATGAAGGTGGGTGGATATTACTATTAACTGTGACTGATTTAAGTGTACAGTAACCACCATAATAATCTTTTTAATTTTTATATTCTGTTTATTTACTAATATTGCCATACGTTTTTAAATACCCCCGTTTATTTCAGCAACTACTGTATATGCATTTTATATTGTGCATTTGTAATTAGGAATATACATGCAGTAAATGCTTTTAATATAGTGTTACATAATTTGATTATGAGTGCTGTACTATTTTTGCAAGAGTATTCAAGTAATGATGAATCCAACAATTCCAACAAAAAGCATAGGATGATAATATTGATGATATGGTACAGTACATACAGTATAGTAGTACTTTCTTTATGTTTTATCCTTATCATCACTGTATTCCCTATTACCTCTGTTTTTTTGCCTTACTTAATATTGGTGTAGTACTCTCACCTATCATGTTTAGGGGACTTGATAATTTGAGAAGATATGGAGATTTTTTTTTTTATTCTCCAAATAATCATGAGTGGGTCATTTTTGCCCGTGCTGTTGCCTTACCCGTTAAAAAAATATACACATAGCCTAATATTTATCCAGTAATTAATAGTGCAAAATATGATAGGCTTTTCACCACTAGTGTTGCAATAGATCTATATCCATCTGTTGTCATTTAGTTTGTGTGGTATTGGAGTGTTTAGTATCGTAATAAAGTATAAATCACTAATAGATTATATTACATATCATTTAAGAAGGGACATGTGTTGACAACATTACATTATTGTTTGTTACATACCGGTTACAAAGAAGTAATAATGAAATGTTGTCCATTACTATGGTACTTCTCAAATGATATATTTTTTATAGTATCATATATAGGACTATTTATATGGGCTTTGGTTTGCTTGTAGATTTATAGTTTGTGCTTAACTCTACTTGTACCACAATGCAACTTAAAAATAAAAGATATTACCTCATATGTTGGCTGTTATTGGTGTTTTGGTGAGGAATGAGTGTGGTTTTTACCTTCACCAACCAAGTTGGGAGGAGGATAGGATTCTACCTCATTTGGTTTGTTTATTTGTGTTACTTGTATTAGGAATATGTGGTGATTTGGATGTTGACTCTCATCCATACATATTCTTTTGTTGAAAATTCCTTATCAGACAAGTCTTTAAGATTTGCTGTACTGTAGAAATGTAAGAACTTATCAGTCACACAATAGATGTATATATATTCTTCCTAGTATCAGTTTACTAAGGGAAATCTTATTCTACTTGTATTATCTCAAAAAATCTCTTACTTTACTATAGTGCCATATGACTGGAGGTTTACTACAAGAGAAACATAACGGTTATTTTGTGCAGGAAGATGTAGCTTGAATGGAAAGCTTTACACTCCTTTCCCATCCATTCATTTTTTCTCCCTATATAAACTGATGGTTAGTTTTCTTTGCAGCACTAACTCACATTACAGTATAATTATGTAGAGTTTTGTGCTGGAGGAACTAACAACAGTTTTTTTTTGCTGTATTATGTGTGAAAGGTTTCTTAAAATTGGATTGTTAAATATTTTGCAATGCAGGTTATCAAAGATGTTTTTAAATTACAATAGCTAAACTTGATAAAATTTTAATAATTTAAAGTACTTGTCAACACTCAGTGGTAAGAGCATTGACACAGGGCGGTAGACAAAAACATATGTGGTGTTGACGATGATTTGGTACCGGTAAGATGACTCCATAGACAAACTAAAGAGCATTGTACTGGTACCACACCATCGTCAACACCACAGATATTCATGTCTATAACCCATAGACCAGGGGTGTGTAGGTTTAAACCATGGTAGTAACTGTAGTATAGTGCTGTACAATTGGTTCTGCTAAGGACAATACAGTAATGCCTTGTTTCTACTGTTGTTATAGGTATGTATTGCCCTGTTTGTAATGAATCCATGTACAATAAATCTTCTTTGTACAGTACATTACATTCCCATAAATGCCTTGTTTTCACTGTTGTTATGGGTGTGTATTGCACTGTTTGTAATGAATCTGTGTACAATAAACCCTCTTTGTACAGTGCATTATACACCCATAAGTCCCATGTTTTCCACTGTTATGGTGTGTATTGCACTGTTTGTAATGCATTTGTGGACAGTAAGCCTTCATTATCCACTGGGATTATGGGTGTGTAATGTACAAAGAGGGTTTACTGTACATAGATTCATTACAAGCAGAGCAATATACACCCACAGCAACAGTCGAAACAAGGGATTACTGTAAAGAATTTATTCTAGGTACAGTGTAGAGAGTTTGCCTTGTATGACACAAATTTAAATGGTTATTGAAACTTATTGTAATCATTTTATTTCAGCTGAGGATTATGATGAGTAGATTTGGCACCTGCACTGTACTGTACTGTTTGTATGGCAAAGAAAGTGTTAATACAGAACTGCATTTGTGAGACTTAGAATAGAAGCTGTGATTGTTCTTTGTAAATATGATCAGGCAAATATGATGTTAAAGTCATTGTTTGTGTTATTTGGAAAGAATTGTCAGTACAGAGCTGCATTTGTAAGACTGACTTGAAGTAAAAACTGTGATAGTAGTTTTTAAATATGATCAGTCATATAGGATGTTAAAGTAATTGTTTGTGTTATGTTTATCTTGAGTAGCCAGTGAGATCAGTACAGTACTACACAGATACCACTTATACCATTCTACATCCCCAGTTAAAAATATATATACAGTAGGTTCGCCTATTGTACGTGTTCTCAATGTGCGACGAACCCCAAATCAGCACCTTTTGTTATTTTATGCGCGATGCTTCCACAAAGCTCATTTTTGTGACCAAGAGTGACCCAAATCCGCAGCCAATCCCTGAAGAGCGTCTAAATCTGGTTTCCGCGTGACACTAATCGCTCCCCAAACCCACGCTACAACCAGCTGCTCTCCCCAGCCGGCTTCTCCCTCTCACTCAGTCAGTCTCCTACTCCCTCAATTCCTGTGTATCCCCCTCTCCATTGTTGCCGACTTGTTGCCCCCAACCCTACATCCTACCAACCAACACCTGCCTTCACCATGCCAAAGATCAAGTAGGGGAGGGTTGGGGTGGGAGACAGAGACACTGTCACAGACACTACACAATACACATTTACACTTCACACATGCACATACTCTGTCACTCTATAAATATGTCACCTTAATGACCATTACATAGTCGATAGGCGTTAAGTCCAAATAACAAACAACAAACGGGATGGGGTGGTCTAAGCTCCACCCACCAGCCCAAGCAGGTTAGAGTCAGTTTCACTACAGTCAATCCCATGGTGGTGTGGTGGCAGGTGAGGGTAGTGGTGTGACTTGAGGAAGACCCCCGTTATACTGTCACAGCCACCTTGGAACCCGATCTAACACTTCTATTATGCTTTTGTACTATCATATGACATTTACCAAATACTGTACTGTACCCTGCATATTGGCGTATAGTAGATTGTCAGTGTGAGGCAGTGGCTGCCCATAAGTATGCAGTTTCTATCTACACAAGCCCCTCTGTCTGTATATAAATATGGTACTAAAATTACCCCATTCTTGTGTCATTATGGTACAAGCAGAATAAGTTGCTCCATCACCTTCATAAACAAACTGCCTAAGTCAATTTTTCTACTTGTATTATTTACATGCTATCATAAGATGTGATTTAGGCAAAAATCCAGAAATTGACAAAAGATGAAACGGGCCTTTTGTTCATGAGTATGACAATATTGAAATGTATAAGTTGTCTCCATATTTACACTGTACGGGGTCTTGATGATAATGTTCCACTGTATTTGAAAACATTCTGTCCATAAACAGGCAAACTCTTTACTTAGGTGGTGATGCAGTGAGGTAAGGTTCTGTAATGGTACTAAAGTGGTGTGGGTTATTTGGTTTCAGTGGTGTGGCTTAGGGGGCTTGCGGTCCAGTTGTCAATGATGTGTCTGGATAATCTTTTTAATGTGCAGTGTCATTTTATATAAATTACTTGAATATAAAATAAGGTATTGTACAGCACCGATTCCACGTTTCTTGGAGTTTCAATTTATATGATTTCCATATGACAATAATGTTTTATTCTTGAATATTTTAATAATTGTGAGTGTGAACAGTTCCCACACATGACAGACGTAAATGAATTTACATCTGCCTGCAGATGGATATATGTATGATTCTTATGCCAGCTGTTAGTATCCATATCAGACAATTTATACTTCAGATAGCATAATAAAACTATTTGCGTCTGTCTACAGATGGGTGCATATATGTTACTTATATCAGTTCATAGTAACCATATCAGACAGTATATTAAATATAGTTATGTCAGATAGTATAATAAATATGGTTGTGTCAGAGAATAATTACAATGTGGTTGTTTCAACATTAAATATGGTTGTGTTTATCCTCAGATGGGTGCCTGTGTTGGGTCAATGAACACGTCCTTATACCCACACTTTGAATCTCGTCAGATGTTGGGTCCAGGTGCTCCATCAGTGTACATACAACATGGTAAGTTGTCATTACTCTCATGTACAGTCACAACACATAGTCCTTGACCATACTTACCCTTACACCATGGTCAAGAATTATGTGGCATGACTGTACCACTACTGTACTGTATTGTACGTTCCTTATCATACAGTCATTTGACATTCCTTCTTCTCTGTTTAATTAAAGGGAGTGTAGTATACTCTTGGTACATTGTAGTGCCTTGATTCTTCCTCCAAAGTATGCCAGAAAACAGCATTAGATGAACAAAAATAATGTTGGTTATCTGTTACTTGGAATAGTAATGAGGAATCAGTTGCTTCAGATTTACCAACATTGTACTGTACCATCCACTTAACTGAATTGCCGGGTCACTGAGTTAGGAACACGATAAATATTTTACCCATTGTATTACTATTGCATAGATACCTAATATATATTTTTACTCATGTATTTAAATCTGTACAGTCTAATTGGAAAAGTTTCCTTGTACATGTTGGTAGTTCCAATTTCTTAATTTTTTTTCCTGTATTCCAATGATTAGATAATTAAAAAGTGAATTGGTTATGTTTAATTTATATATGATTCTTTTCCAGTTGATAAATGTTTACTTAAATGATTCCCGTGTGGATGAAAATTTCTGTATGCAAGTGTGGCGAATGGTTTAGAAAATCATTGAGTGATTGTAATTGGTAGAGGATGGGTAAAAGCTATTGATAGCACAACTGTAGGGCACCACTTGTCATACAATAAGATGTAAACAATGTAAAGGTTGTGTGAGGCTCTTAATGGTGTTGTAAATAAGCTACTGTAGTTTTGTGTGCATGATTTACAGTAGGAGAATGTGGGAGCCCAGGGATACAACGAGAGGTAATAGGTGGTATTATTAAACTACTTCTTCAAGGACAAGGCTCTTCATGTATCATTTTATATTATTTTGTAATGCAAATTGAGCAATCAAAGGCTTTTCCACAAAGATGATGTTTAATAATACAACCCAGAATGTGACAGAGAAAAATGAGATAGAGAAATAGAGACGTAAGATAAGGAAATTTGTCAGGGGGGACCAGACTAAGAATAACACAGAAAGACATGGAAAAATTAAGAAAGTAGAGAGCATCTTTTGCCCTGCAGTAAACTAGTAATAGCTGATGATGATGCATGACTGAGTTGCCTTGTGTATAGTACTACTTTAATTAAGGGTTTTGGCACTGCTGCTCACCTAAGCCAGTTAGTACCAGTCCTTCCTTTACTTTTACTTAATGTCCATCCTTTCCATCTCCTTCCTTTGTACTTGCTGGCCTTCCTCTTTGTACTGTACTTGCTGTCCCTCATCTCTATCATCTTTCCCTTAATTAATTTCATTCATTCATTTAAGGGGAGGATACACTTTTGGCACATTAGAACGCCTTGATTCCTTCAAAGTATGCCAGGAAATATGAGCAAATTCATAAAAATAATGGTTTCCTGTTTGTTGGAATAGTTTGGGGGAATTGTAGTTGCTCCAGATATACCAACACTATTATCCCCTTAGAGAAACTGTCTTATTGGTAAATTGGAAGGCTACTGATTCCTCCTAACTATGCCACACAACCGACACCCTCAATGGTATACTAATAGGGGATGTGTTTTGTGGCATAGTTTGGAAGAAACAGAGACAGAGACCTTGCAATTCACCAACCAAAGAATCTCTCCATGATAATTCATTGCATTGACCACAAGTGCGGGAATGTGTTGACATTATGCTGTCTGTGTTAATTAAGAGACATATACCTTGTAGTGGTGATGGTGATATATTGGATTTAGCAATACAAGTACAGTGTTTATATTTGTTTCATCTAGACTCTCCAGGTGGTATTATTAAACTACATCTTTGAGGAAAAGTTCTCTTCATTGATCAATTCCTATTATTTTGCTGTATGAATTGAGTGACGAAGAATCTTCTCCTCGAAGAAGAAATTTTAATAATACCGCCCTCCCTCTCATCCTTTTATCAAGCTGAACTTTATGAACTTCATTATATAGTATAGCAGATGATAGATATTATGTAGCTAATAAAGTTACACTAAGCCGTTTGCTGTAGTGAATATTTTGCACAGTAGCACGAGTGAGAGTTGCCAGTTTCTATGAAGAAACCACAACCAACTTCTTCTGTTTATTGCTATACTTTCCACTTTCTTACATTGTGAGTGTGATTTATTTGTTACTACTCTTGGGATGACTATCACCAAAGTTTCTTACTGTTAGGCTGAACAATTCGTTGCTCAGTGCTTATGAGGCCAGTATTCATACCGTATTACTTTGCCAAGCTATAACCAAAATTGTATACAAGAGTACAATGTTCTTCTGCTGTTAATATGAGCAGTGAAACTAGAGCATAATATATAATGTCTGCATATTCAACTTGAATATGATTGCTCCAAAGTGGCACAAAACACCTCCTGTATAATGGTACAGAATGGAGGAGTGAGGTGCCTACAGTTCACCTACAAAAACATAGACCTTATAAAATGCTTAATATTATTGGCAGAGTAATAATGAATGGAATATAGTTGCATGGCTGGCCTGTCTCTTGGTAGTAATAGTTGCGTGCTCTCCTTACAGACAGTGTAGGTGACTACAACTCTGGGACTTGCTCTGTCTTTGGTGGTCTTGGTGCAACATTTGATCCATCGGGTGGTGCCTACGGCTCGTGCCACAGCTTTCCCTCGGCCGGCCCCCAGGTGGGCCCTCAGGTGGCCCCCACACAGCCACCACCACCAGAGGCCTACAACTCCCTCTCCAAGTTTACCAACTCCACCACCAGTCTAGTGTCTACTTCCTTCCCTTATTCTGGTGGTGTTGCTGCTGCTCCCTCTACAACTGCTACTGTTCCCACTGTTAACTGCTCCTATCCTCAAAACAACTTCTGCATGACGGCCGTGCATGACAACACAAATGGCACAGTGTTTGGCCAGTACCACGAGGGAAGCACCATCACACACAATTTGTTTAAGGCCGGTGGTGTGAATGAATGTGGTGGTGGCAGTGGTGGTGATTTCCAGCCCAATTTTGAGGCCCTCTCCTCCTCTCCTGCCTCTACAGACAACAAGGCTGGCAGGTACATTGCTCCCCCGTCACTACTGGGTCCCGGTAAGGAGATGTGTAGCGGTGGTAGCGGTGGTATGGTGGTGTACCCTACTGAAGCCTCAGCCTCCATCCAGTGTCCCAGCGAGGTCACTGACAACATCGGCTACAACAAGATGGCAACAGCAGTAAGTGGCTCAGCTGGTGGTGGTTCTTCTTCCTGTTCCTCTTCCTGCTCCTCCTCCTCCCCCCCACACCACAACAACACCATCACCACCACCACGACTGCTGAGGATACCCCTGATTTCCGCCTCCCTCACCACCACCACCACCACCACCACCATCTCCACCAACAGCTGCCGGTATCATCTGCACCGCCAGTTGCTTCCCTCAGCTACAGTGACCACAGCAACCCAGTGAAGGACTCCACCCCTGGCACTGATGACCCTTCAACAGACACCACAGAAAACTTGGGAGAGATTGTCAAGAAGTCAATGGTGGAAACTGTATCCGCTTAACCCCAGACGTAAAATTTGGACTTGTTTGAAAGCCACATTTGAGGAATTGATTTGTAAATGCAAGAATGCTCATTGTATTCCAGTTGTCACTTGAGAAACTATACCACAGCCATAAACACGGCTGCATAGAACTTGAAATAAAGCCACAGTTATGGTTTTAATTATAAAGTGTATAGGAGGAGGAGGGAACAAGAGTGTATGTATGTATGTGCTCTTGATTACCAGAACACTAATAGAACTGGTGGGCTGAGAAAATAAACACATTCATCAAAAGTACAGATGGTTGGTGGAGTCTGTAATAAAGAAGTGATGTTGTATCTCCTGTCTGATGGTGAATTGTAAGATTAGTGATGTCATTGATTAACGAGATGTACCACATAATTTCTCATGTTCAGGACTTGAAACTGGAGTCTTGAAAACTGTACAGATCACAGACTCTTAAATGTTAGTCAAGTTGTTCATGGCTCGGTGAATCTTGCACTTCACCATCAAACAGGAGAGGCAGCAGGACTTTTGACCTTGACTGTACACTCAGCCACACTTCCTGGGACAGCCAGTGTGGTCAGTTCTCTCCTTGTGTTGAGTTAGGTGCTAACCCAGGGAGTATATTATCACCTGTAAAGCCTGTGAGTGAACAAACAAACCACGCACCACAAAAAAATCAAGAGTTTGGTCCGTGTAGAGGAAAGGTGTTGGTTGGTTTGGATGGACAGCATTTTTTTAAATTTATTATTATTATTATTTTTTAAATTGTACTATTGTGCACGAAAGTTTGGTGGCTTCAACTCTCCATTCAAAGTTTGACCCATAAAAATTAGGGCCATATGAATGAACAATGTTAGTGTTGACGATGGTGTGGTACTGGTATGATGACAACATAGACACACTACAGAGCCATAGTACCAGTACCACCATAGATATTCTTGCATAAATAATAATATAAATAATATTATTAATTCATTAGTATCAGTTTCTTGAAATTGGCAAGACTGATTTCCAAGTTTGTGGATTGAGAGAAATAAAATAGAAGTGAGTGAACTTTTGAGCACCATATTACAATACAGCATCATATTATTGTAGCATCTTTGAAGCCTTTGTACCATTTGTGGTGAGGATCAGTCAGGGTTGGAGAGCTGTTGAAATGAATGTGGAATAATAATAATAATAATAATAATAATAATAATAATAATAATAATAATAATATGCTTTCATTACATACTAAGGTAAAACTTTTAATCACTTAGTCAATGGTTTGTCTTTTATATAGAAGGGAAGTGTCAGCTCAGCACTATAATATATATATATATATATATATATATATATATATATATATATATATATATATATATATATATATATATTGACACCCGTGCTTCTCTCCTATTGGAGAGGACTGACAATGCTAAAAGTCCCGGGGTGTGTGTGTGCTGTAGATGTGACCAACAGACAGGACTGATTTCATAACTGCACTACTCTACTTTACTCTACTGTACTATGGGTTGTAGGCATGAATATCCATGGTGTTGACAATGTTGTGGTACAGTTGCCTCCAAAAATTTCAAGACACTATTTGCTAGAGTCTAGCAGGTAGTGTCTCGAAATTTTTGGAGGCAACTGTACCAGTACCAAATCACCATAGACACACTATAGAGTCATTGTACTGATACCACACCATCATCAACACCACCAATGTTCTTGCCTATAACTCTAAGTCTAGGCAAAGACATAATAATAATAACAATAATAATAATAATAATAATAATAATAATAATAATAATAATATATGCTTTGTAATAAAACTTTTGTAAACTTGCTTTGGAGAAGATACATATGTCCTTTGAGGATTATTATTATTTTTTTTTGGTTGTAGAATATACATACTGTCAGATTCTCTATAGGGGACGCTTGAATGAGAAGAGAGTTGATTTATATTATTATTTTATCATCTTTATAACCTAAACCAATATAATATAACAGTGAAGTGGTGATTGGAGGTCAACAAAATATAAGTATCCAAGAGAAACATAATTAAAACATGTCATTTGTTACACCATCTTAAGTGTTTATGATGCACATATCACTTGTATCTCAAATTTATGTAGCAAAAATATTACTAATTATTTTTTTATGGACAACTTAATTAAGGAGAGTAAGCAAGTCATCTATTGTAGGAAATTGAGAGCTACTGATTCCTCTAATCATTGCCTGGAAATAGAATCTCATTTCTGTATGAAGCCAGGGAAGCTTTTGCATTTCAGAGTTTGTAGGGCTAATTTGGCTCCCAAGTTGTTCATAGTAGAAAATTTGAGTTCCTTGAGGGGGTAATACACTTTTGATACATTAAAGCACCTTGATTCCTCCAAAGTATGCCAGGAAACACGGCCAGATTAACAAAAATAATGGTGGCCTGTTGCTTGGAATAGTTTGGAGATGATACAATTACTCCAGATTTACCAACACTGTACTGTACCACCCTCTTAAATTAACTTGGCATGTTTAGCCTACACTACTACCATATATATACGTTTCATTACTTCATTACTGTACACTCTTGGAAGCAGTACTGTACTGTGAAGTGTGTAGCATAAATCACTTTTGATGGTCCCGGCTGGTATTATTGAACTTACTCATGGACCAAAAGACGTTTTGTTGCTAAATTTACATTGTAAAATAATAGGAACTGGGTGACGAAGGGACCTTTTCCTCAATGAAGTAGTTTAATAATACCAACCCCAATGTTTCTCCAGGGTTTGTCTCCAACTGTTTCCAAAGAGGATATTTTAAAAACTAATTTAATTTTATTGGAAAAGAGATATAGATGGTTTTTATAAAATAGAATCACACTGATACAAAGAAAAATACCTTGACAGTTAGTGAGTGACTTCAGCTGTATTTTTCTCTCTTGAGGCTAGAGGTGAGGCATAGTAGTGTAATAATGTGTTGTAATAATATGACTCCCATAGCAGATTAAGGTGGAATATCAATTATAACCAAAACGATCATTAATTTTTACTATACTACATGTAAACTAAAATATCATTCATTATAACTATATTACTTGAAAACAAACAGATAATTCTTTATAACTATAGTACATATAAACAGAAAAATAATTCATTATAACTATAGTACATATAAACAAAAAGATCATTCATTATAACTATAGTACAGTACATATAAACAGAAAGATCATTGATTATAACTAAACTACTTTATTTTGATAGTGCCTTGATGTAACACTAAAATATTATATACTCCTCATTTAACACAGGCCACAGTAGATCACTAATTTAGTCCATATGGTAATGAATCATAAGGGCCTGGCAAGACTTTAGGGGTGCTAGTATTAAACTTTATATTAGTCCAAATGGTAATGATTCATAGGGACCTGGCAAAACCTTAGGGGTGGTAGTATTAAACTTTTTCTTTGATGAAAACAATCTTCGTTGCTCAGTTCCCATTATTTTGCAATGAGAATATAGCAACGAAGATTGTTTTCGTCAAATATAACATTTAATACTAGAAGCCTTGGTGATATTCAATGAGGGACTGAGTGTAAAATAAAGCTGTGGATGTAGATATTTATTTGTGTTATATCAAGGGTCTATATATATAAAATCTTCTTTTCTCTTGTACTGTTTTTAGCAAGACCCTATGACAGAATGACATATATTTTTTCCTTACAGTATATCTATGGTTTCATAAAATCTAACATTTCATGCCACAATAATACTGTACTTTTAATATAGTTAATTAAACCCACATCCATAACCATAGAAGAATGTAATGTTGAATTAACTTCCGTACATATACAGTTTATTTCATGGCACTGACAACTTTGGCCTCTTAATGAACTTTTCTACACAAATATATTAACTTTATAACATAATTAGCATTGTGTTTCACATATGTGTATAATAACTGACAACAGCTCAGAATCCAGTGATATCCCAGTAAACCTTGGCATACAGTATAGTAGTTATATTGAGGGCTCTACAAATTTAATTCAGTGATAACCCAGTAAACCTTGACTTTGTTATTTTGAGTTGTCTACAAATTTAATCCAATGATAACCCAGTAAACATTGACATAGTGTACAGTAATTATAATGAGTGTTCTACAAATTCAAACTTTTGCATATAATTATGATGTGATCAGAATGAACAGAATACTGTATATACATAGATTGTTACATAAATGCTCAAAGAAGTACATAATTATATAACCTTAAATTATGTATACTGTAAATGGGAGTCACATTTGCATTAACTCACAAAGCTGCTGTGCTTATACTTAATAATAATTATAATGGTAAAA
The DNA here is from genome assembly GCA_033782935.1 of Petrolisthes cinctipes. Taxonomy (NCBI): domain Eukaryota; kingdom Metazoa; phylum Arthropoda; class Malacostraca; order Decapoda; family Porcellanidae; genus Petrolisthes; species Petrolisthes cinctipes. The sequence continues at coordinate 51,507 of JAWQEG010004175.1, forward strand.
TATACCGGTATATATATATATGAGTAATAATGATTGCTGTGCTCAAGGAAGTAATGGTATACAGTTTCCTCCATCTTGACTGTCTGCCTGTCTGTTAATATTTGGCAAGTGTTTGTTGCCTCTGTTGAGACTTGCGGGGAAATTTATATTGTTGGTGAATTGGAAGATCTGTCATTCCTCCAAACTATACCTTGAAACAGATTCTCTCTTAGTACCATTGAGGGTGTTTGTTTTCTGGTATAGTAAGAGGAATCAGGAGCCTTCCAATTTGCCAACTAAGTCTCCTTAATTAAACAATGGCTCACCACTTTAAAGGTCTTCACTGAACTATGACAAGAAGATTAATTGTTATTGTTTGAGGGATGTACTGTTGACATACAAACATAAAAAACTCTCAAAATTAACCCATAAGCATTGACTGATAACTAAGTATATAATATGCTCAGACCAATGCCAACAAATGTAAACTTAAGACAGGAAAACCCATTTGGTCCAAGGGTTTTGCCAACCACGGTTTAGATTCATATTTTTCCCTTTGAGAATGCCAAGCAATTTTGTGTACAAGAAAGAAAATCCCTTAAAGAGCATTTCAAATGCAATAATGGTAAGGAAAAACATACATAACTTGAAAACAAGTGTATTACAAGTACAGTACACGTAAAGGATCCAAGACGGGCCAAAACATTGTATAGTACAGTATATCTTCTCCTTTGAAATAATACACCTGCTTTGAAGTTTATGTATATGGATTATTTCCTTTCCATTCCACATACTCGGGATTTTGAATTTTTGAAATATATACCGTATACAGTACAATAATTCATAAACAACAGACAGCCGAAATATTGTACAACATCCTTGTACACGTGTCAGATTTGAATTAAAGGGCCGTGTACAAGAACATCCATGGTGTAGACAATGGAATGGTACTGGTACAATGGTTCTGTTTGTCTGTGGAGCCATTACACTGGTACCACGACATTGTATGCACCACAAATGTTCTTGAATACGGCCCAAAGTGTGATAGGAACCCCATCTTACACTACAGTCCTCTTTGCTCTTTGTTAATGCTTTGATAAGATTTGGTTGACAAGTGATTCCACCAACTATATACTGTACTTCTATACTATACCACAACACAGATCCCCTCCTCATTGTGTGATGTTTGGGTCTTTTGCTCTACAAAGGATTTGGTGATAGCAATATACAGTACAGTCTTCCCTAGTTTGTGTTGGTGCTTTGTTAAAGTTTGGTTAACAAGTGATTCCACTATACTATACCACAACACAACCCAGATCCCCACCTCTTTGTGGAATGTTTGTGTCTGTCGCTCTACAGAGAATTTTCTTCCACCTTTATTATCTGTTTAAGTTACTGTATTTGGTTTTCTTTCTATAGGCTTGCTGTTTTTATTTTTGAATATTTGTCTACCTTCATTCTTGCACCTATCTTTTTACCGCCCCTTCATCCGTGTTTCAGGTCTTGTGCTTCTTTTTATCATGCCTTCATCTGTGTGTCAGCCTTTATGTTTCTTTTTATCATCCCTTCATCCATCTTTCCAGTCTCATGTTTCTTTTTACCGCCCCATCCGCATTATGAGGGTCCAGGCCCAGCTGGTTATAGTCAATTAGATATTGTAGTTCTTATATTCATTCAAAACACTCCACTCGAATGTCAGGAAACTCACATGACCACAGACATAACTTTTTTAAGTTTCAGAAAAACAGACTTTAAGCCAATACTGTACTTTCTTTCTTTTTGGTGAATTGGAGGGTTCGTTATTCCTCCAAGCTTTGCCATAAAACCGTTCCCAGAACAGTAACATTAGAATTGTCTGTTTCTTGGCATAGTTTAGATGAAATTATTATATTGTACTGTATTGTGGGACCCCAATCACTGCTTTAGAGCTTTAACCCACTGGGTCATGTGGTGGCAAAGTGGGTTAATTAAGGTACTGTAGTGTGGTAAAGTGTTAAGTCAGGATAGTTTCTCCAGTCCCACCCAGCTCTTGTCAGTGATGATTCTTTAAACTTCTTTCTTGTAGGATACAGTACAGTACATGTACTGTATATGAATTGAAAGGGATATAGCAGATGTACAAAAATAAAATTGCCAGGCATTCTTATTACCCCGTAAAAATTTCATAAGCATTAAAAAATTATTTCCACTGTTGGCTGCCCTAAAAAGCACTCAGTTGGCATCAAGAGCACAATGTTTGTCACATTGATCACACAGGTAGTTTTATGCTATGTTTCCTTCAGCTCTTATCCCCTTGGAACTCAGGAGACTGTGGCCGGAGATTTGTGTATAAATATAATGGAGTGCTTGGAAAAACTCCACTCAGACTGACATGTGGTGAGCTCACTCTAGTTCTGTACATGATCATCACAACAGACACTCACTCACCTCTCCTAAATATTGTCAACCTGATAATTATTATGAGAGCCCGGGCACAGTAGACTCTAGGCAAATTGTTCTTTCTCTGTTTCTTTTATAAATAGTGCTTGAGTGTAGCTGCACCAACACATATGCTAACCAACATTTCATCATGGCTGATTTACTTCTCACACACAGAGAGTTGGAATATAAGTGTAGCACCTTGCTCTTGTAGAATGTTGATTTCAGCTGACCATTTTAACATTTCTTCCAGCAACACATAATGTGAACACCATAATACATTTCTGAGAACTTTGTGGGATAAATGGTAAAGTTATATTTTGATGCAGACAAACCATCAGTCAGCAGTAATGCTACAAAATATGCAAACAAAGATTTGGAAGTTACAGTATGAGCCATGGAAGATGTTAATTAAATGGCAGCCATGAATCATTCTTTGTTTTGAGTTCAGTTTTATACACCAACAAATTGGTAAGTGGTTGGTTGCGTCAAGGTTTCTGTTGTGCTGTACAGTCGTGTCCTCTATGTCCAATGTGGTAATGATAATGAATCAAACCTGTGATTTGTTTATAAGAAGTACAGTATTTTATGTTCCAGGGATGGATTCCCTATGCATTTGTATGTTACTTGCAAGCTTTAATCATTTGGTAACTATACAAGGGGTGGCATATGAATAATGTATTTGGCCAGGAATATGTTCTGTATTGTACTAAGGTAGTAAATAGTTATCCAGTGCCACCCTATATATACAGATACATACAGTACATATATTTTTGTTTGGTATGGTATGCTAAAGTGCTCAAGAGTTACTAATATCCATATATTTTGCATTTATATTTTGATTAGTGTCAGTCCAGTACAGGGTCCTCTCATATGTAAAGAAATTAACTCACACATACACCACCAGCAGGGTTTTTCTCTACAATAATAATTTAGATGAAACACTTTTTGTTTTACTACAGTATATGTATCAAGTAGAAGAGTTAAGTCACCTTGCCAACACCTGAAAGCACTAGGGATAACACCAACTTAAAATAATAATAATAATATACACACACTATAAGCACTAAGATCCATCTCTTTCACAAACAAAATATAAACATATTTGACTTATACTGTAGATCTTCCAACTGTATTATAACAAACAAACACTCCCCACCTCTTCCCTTGACAGACAGCCATTAATTCCTGATTTTCATCTGTCCCTCATTTCATTCTCTTTCCTTTGTGCTTGCTGTCCTATCTATTTATCTATGTATCACACCTTCTTTCTTCCTATTGCAATGTCAGTATTCCACTTTCAGTCTTTTTGTGATGTCCTGGGCCCAGTAGGCTGAAGCTAAATTATTTTTTCTTTCATATATTCATTCAATTAAACACCAGCTTTATCACACACACAGCTCTATCCTTACAGTACAGTACATGCCCTTTACCAGCCAGCCAACCCTAACATACATAAACATAGGCATTCCCACTCTCTCGCCAACACTTTCCCTCCTCTTCCCTTCCCAAATGTCATTATGTGGAAGGATTTTCATGACTGTAACCCTCCTTAGTGAGGGGTCAATCTAGTCCTGTAAGTATGTATACAGTAAGTATTCCAGAGTGTTGATCAAAGGCAAAAATGTCATTCCTTTGCCTCAAAATAATATTCGCCCCCATAATAATTATTTGCCACAATTAACCCTAGGGTGATGAGGTAGACTTTTACAGAAAGCAGCTGTGTGTATGTACAATTATTGTCTTCAGGTGTACAGTACTACTTCCCTCACTCACACTTTACTGGCTCAGGTGGTAATGTCAGACAACTTGTGGAAGAAAATGATGACTTGGTACTGGTTAGGTCTTTGTATTGTATTGTGGTGAAGAGAGATGACTTGGTACTGGTCAGGTTTTTGTATTGTATTGTGGAGGAGAAAGAGGATATGGTATTAATCTTTACATCATTACATTGTGTTGTGAAAAAGAGAAAGGATTTGGTACTAGTCTTTAAGCAAGAACATTGATGGAGTTGACGACGGCTTGTTACCAGTATGATGACACCATAGATAAACAACAGAGCCATCATACCGGTACCATGCCATCTTCAGCACCATGAATGTTCTTGCAAACGACCCTTTGCTATGTGTGTGCTTTAGTCAATTCATACATTTTTGAGGAGGTAATATAGCATTGACAAATATGGAGCAACTGATTCCTTCAAGCTATTTTAAAAACCATTGCTACCTTAATTTAGTTGATGCGGTCTGTTTCTCCACTTAGTTTGGAGGGATCGGTAGCCTCTAATGTACCAAAACTGTACTATCCTCTTACCCAGAGTAGAGAAGTAACCTCACATGAGCCAGTGAAATGAGACGTGAGAGGTAGAGGAAGGCTGGTATTATATTAAACTACTTCTTCAAGGATAAGGCTATCCATCACTCATTTCGTATTGCACAATAATACAAATTGAGCGAAGAATAATCTTCTCCCGAAAGAGATAGTTTGATTTTTTTAGTAGCACCTTTACTGACACTGTACCTAGAGACACACTGAACCATATACAAGACAGGTTATGGACTAGATGATGATGGTGAGTCACGTTGGCCTTGAACACACTATACTACACAACACAACACAACACCACTAATTGTATATATCCCCCTCCTTATGGCCTCATACACACACACAACACACACACCAATTATTGTTTACATCTCCTTCTCCATGTGACCTTGTTGGCTATACTCAATGTGTATATACTTTAATATACTTTATATTCTCATGTATTTAGTTCATTCCTATTTCTTTCCAGTGCCAGTTCTCATTTTCCATTTACTGTCTTTGTGCCAAATGCCCTGGATGGCCTGGTACTATTTTATTGTATTTATTTATTTTATTCAGTTTCTATTCATTATTATATAGAATTTTTTTTATTGATCTTTAATTTTCTTATTTTTTTTTTTTCATTGTTATATTGAATTATGTCATCCTGTCCAGCCCATGACCTATATTGTATAAGGTTCATTCATAAGAGTTTAAAGGGAGAGTATGCTTTTGATACATTAAGAGTGCCTTGATTTCTCCAAAGTATGTTAGCAAACAGGGCCAGATTAACAGAAATAATGGTGGCCTGTTGCTTAAAATTGTTTGGAGGAATCAGATGCTCTGCATTTACTAACACTGTTATTCCTGCAGTGCTGTTGTTGGAATTATTTTGTATTGGTACTGTATTTTATCCTGTTTCGCAGAATCCTCTTTTTAACTCTTATATATTTTTTTTCTCATAGAACAAGTGACGAATCTTCAATAAAGAATGATACAATGTTTATACTGTACAGGCATTTGATGTCTAGTGTATATTAAGCTCTTCTCAGAAAGTGCAATTTTTTATGTGAAATAATTTTTAAAAGTATATTGTTTAACATTTGTGTTTATCTTTCATTTCCTTAATAGGAATGCTATAATGTTGTCAGTTATTATATATACATTGGACTGACTGGCTCACTCACTGATTAGATAGAAAACATTAATGGTCACAAAACTAACGTCAGTGCAGTTGTTATTTATTTTATTTTATTTGCCTTACAGAAATGTGCCACTTCTATTCTGGCTTGATTTCTCACAGATGTAGTACAGATGATTATAATTATAGTTGTATAGATATTTGATGTATTGACTTATTTTGCATTACATTACTGAAAAACCTTAAAACATGAAATAAGAGAGTTGGCATCTTTTTGTCAGGCTATTAAATATATGCACTATTGGGTTATATACTACCAGAGATGGAGAAAATAAGGACTAGAGAACTCTGAAGCAAAAACAAAGAAGGAAAGATATTTAACCCATACTGTACAGCTTTACCAGACAGTTTATACAACAGAGGTACAGTCATGGCACATAGTCCTTAACCAGGGTGTAAGGGGAAGTCTGTTCAAGGACTATATGCCATGATTGTACTGTATTGTATTTTAATATGAACTGACTTAGAGAGATTATGATTGAAACAAACACAAACATATATTGATAGAAGAGGAAACATTGGGTTGTATGCAAGATCATAAATTTTATGATGTTAATGATGACGTGGTAGTGTTTCTATAGAGTCGTTGTACCAATATATAGGCTACCACGCCATTGCCAAGACCAAGGCCACTTATAAGTGGCCTTGGCCAACACCACAAACGTTCTTGCATACGGCCCATTGTGTCACTGAAGAATAAGGTGGCGAGTCATTTGGAAGATCAGTAGGAGTTGAAAGATGAAGGAATTGTTTTTTGGCAACATTAAATTTTCAAGCCACAAGGTTTTTTTCGCTGTTTGATCCTGAGGTTCCTCAAAGTTATTTTATCTCTTAGTCGGCTTCACTCTTGTCGTTACATTCAGTTCCTCGCCAACAACTGCTTCGAGCACAGACTGATCCACAGGTAAACATGGAAGAGGAGGGATGAAAGGGGCAGTGAAGATGTGTGGTAAGTGTAACGACGTGGGAAACAGTGGAAACAAGTCACTCCGGCCCCTAGTTCTCCAGTCACAGACTCTCCCCTGAGTGAAATATTTTTAAAATTTATTCGAAATTTAAGAATAGATAGTGCCTCCTCGGTACTGGGGCATATGGTATGCCCCCTTTTACGGTATTAGTCAAGCGTTTGTCCATAATCACTCCCATTAACTCTTTTCTGTCAAATGCATTTCTTAATACATGTACAGTTGACCACACATGAAGCTGGTACGCCTCGCTACTTGTGAGATACCAACAACAGGAAGGAAAGTGAGCAAAAGTTATAGTTTGTTGACAAGCAGACAGTAATAATATTCACTGTCTACCTGTCAACAAACCACACCTTTTTTCACTTTCTTTTCTCTTGTAGCCACCTCACAAGTAACGAGCCATACCAGCTTCATGTGTGGGCAACTGTACATACGTTGACATCGTATAATTTATTACCATTTCCGGGAAAAAAACGCCGATATTTTGCTAGTGTGAACCGCCCTTAATACCATTTCAAGATGGCCACAAGTGTTTACAATTTTACATCCAGGTCCCATAGATTGCTAAGGTTAGCTCCCGGTAATTTGCCACGGTTTTGATTAGGTTAGGTTAGGGGAGATGAGGTCTACCTATTTCTATTTATTGCGTTGTAGTGTTTTTCAGACGAATCAGTAGTTCATATATGGCAAAAATGTGGTGTTTTCCGATATTGGATTGGGGAGGGGGGGGGGGATATCTCCTAAAACACTAATTTGCGACGGATGTGAACAAATAATTAGTTAAAAACACACTATAAAACATTGCATTCTGAAAACCTCGAGTCGAAAACAAATTATGGACAAACGCTGACTATTACCCGTTTTACAAACATGATTTGGAAATTAGTCCGACCTAACCTAGACCACAGCAGACTACTGAACCCTAACCTGGGCAAACTACCAGGATATAACCGGTGCAAACTATCATTAAGTGACCGGGGCAAATTCCCGGGACCTAGCCGGATGTTGTAACACTGCGCGTCACTGAGTTAGTGCGTGAGTTCGCAACTTATCGCAAGTTCGCAACTTCGCGGCCCTATCTAGCCAAAAAGGCAAGAACACAGCAGAGTACTTCTGTAATAATACCTTTATTTGTTCCGAAATTCTATTACAAATCATAATAATATCATTTATAGTAAAGTGAAAATATGACATGCAAGTCCTTTTACTAAAAAATGAAATCTCAACCTAATATATTTGTATTACTTTTTTATAGACATTAATTGTAGTATTGTGAAACATGGAATGATTGAATGCTAATTACGATTTTTTATTGGGTGTATTATGCGAGTTTTTTTGTTTTTATCCTGTTGGGTTACAATAATAATATGTTTTTAACCCTGCACCCGCTGAGCCACTCACTGACAGACAGTGTTGCCACATTTGGGGAATTTTTCTTAGTTTTTTGGGAAATCATGATGTTGATGGGGAATTGAGGTCCAATTTGGGAAGATTTTCAAATGCATCTTCGAATTTACTATAAAGGATTTTTCATTGTGAAGCAGTATGTAGCAGATGTAGTGATGTAGCGGGTTGTAGCGACTGTATGGAATGCTGTACTTGGTGGGTTCGAAATGGAAATTTCCTGCCATAGTGATTGCATCTGACATTGGGTCCAGTTAGATAGGTTAGGTCAGGTCAGTTAGGTTAGGGTGGAGATCAGAAAGGGGGAGGGGGAGGGAGATACAATGGACCAATCGTCTAGACGCACTTACTGAATGTACTGACTGGACCAATTCCGTGTTATTCGGCAGAAATATTATATAAATAGTGTGTAGATAATCAGTATATGTGGTGAGCATCATATGTCATGTGCTTGTTAGTAATAATATCTAATAGACTTATACCTATACACGCAACTTATACCTATACACACAACTTATTACGATGTGTAACCATAATGTTATTCTCACCTGCAACTCAAATGAAAAAGAAATAAAACATAAACTTTTTAAAATGGGAACATTTTGTCACTTACACTTGGAGAACTTTGACCCGCTGTATCTGGCAACACTGCACTGACCCACTTCTTTCTTCTTCTTCGTCAGCTTATTAGCCCATTTATTATAAATTATTATGAGGTCGCTGTTTTTGATGAGTCGCCGCCAATCATTCCTACTATTGTGTACCAACTCCATATCCAGTTGTTTCTCGTATATCCTCCGCTATACAATCCTTCCATCAGGTCTTCGGTCTTCCTATTCCTCTACATTCGTGTACCAAAGAGTATGGAAGGTACACCCAAGACCAATAACACTGCTTCACATGGCTGATGTCCTTTGTTGCCTTGTTTCTGTACTTTGCTATCCTATATATCTTCTTCTGCCCTTCCATTGTTTCCAGTTCTTCATACACCGCCACCGTCACTGCTTTCTTAGCTTCCTTCTTCCTCCTCTTGTACTCGATCTTATATATCTGCCTGTAGCCTTGTCTGCTCCCACAGTTTCTTTGATCCTTTCTTCTCCTTCAGCACCCGCTGTATATCCTCTTTCCACCACCACTCCTCCCTCTCTGTTGTAGGTTTTCCTGACGTCTCTCCCAGCACCTCCCTTGCCACATCCCTTATAGCGTACTGGAGTTGTTTTTCCACCAGTCCTGTACTCTCTCCGATGTAGTCAATCCGTTTAGTGCCTTAATTGGTCATAAATTAATTCTTGCCGCTTATCGAGGTCTCCTAATATCCTGCCCACCTGATTTTCTTCTCATATCTCTTGTTTCCTTCTCTGGGGTTCCTTACTTTAGTATCCATGACCACTAGTCTATGTTGTGGTGCTACATGGTCTCCTGAAATAACTTTGCAGTTCTTTATCTTTGCCAAGTTTGCCCTCCTATACATCATGAAATCTATTTGAGCTTTATTACCTCCACTCTTGTAGGTAATGTAGTGCTCCTCTCTTTTGCAGAAGAAAGTGTTTGCGATCGATAGATCAAATGACACTGCCATGTCCAGCACCCTTCCCCCTTCTGCATTTGCCTGTCCGAATCCAAATCCTTCATGTATCCTCTCCACTCTCTCATTTGATGTTCCTATGTGTCCATTTAAATCCGCTCCAAATATAACTCGCTCTTCCGTGGCCAATCCCTCCATAACTCTCTCCACATCCATCCAAAACTCCTTCACTCCCTCCGATAATCCAGTCCGTGGTGCATACGCACTCGCAACATTTATTGGACAGTGCCTGTATGCGAGTCTTAAAACCATCAGCCGATCGCCTTCTATTACTTCTGTCACATACTGTTTCATCTTCTCAGACACTATGATCCCCATACCATTCCTTCCACCTGCTGTAGCTCCACTATAGTATAGCTTGTAGTCCTCGCCCAACTCCTTCGTTTTGTTCCCTTTCCATCTTGCCTCCTGGACACGAGAAAATTGACTCTCCTCGTCTTCATCAGTTCCTCTCTCTGTCATTGCGCCCACGCTCATCGTAGCCGCCCTTAGGCCTTCTAAAGCTTGCTTCTTTAACCGCGTTCGCTCACAACGCGGTAGCCCTTGCACTGTCGCAAGAGGTCAGGCGAGGCCGTAGTGAGTCGCATCCAGGGTACGCCCTGCTGGCTTGTATCGGTATTCTTTTGCTTGTACTGTACTCACTGCACTGACCACTTTTGACATCAAAACCAGTGTTTGCCAGGTGCAGGGAAATTTCTCTGTTTTAGAGAATATGAAGTATACACGGAAATTATATGAAGATTGTTCAAGAGCAAACAGGGAATTATTGAGGTAAAAAGGGAAATTCTGATGTTAAAGTTGGAAAAATTTCGTCAATCAGATCTGGCATCACTGTGTGCATGTCGTCAATCAGACCTGGCAACACTGATCAAAACTGTGAAGTCATTATACGTTGAGATGGGGTTTATAACTTCAGCAGGTAAATATTTATTGTATTTCTAATTATTTAACTCTATTCAGCATTCTGTGAGTCGCAATACACATTCTAACATTTGTATTATAATGTATGAATGTTAAAATAAAGTTTTATATAATGTTGATAAATGTGTATTAATGTCTGTTAATGATGATGCTTTCTACACATATAACACTTAATATTACAATGTATGAATGTGTATTAATGGTGATGTATATTATAATGTTGAGAAATGTATGTTTATGATAATGTATTGTATATAATGTTGATAAATGTATATTAATGGTGATGTATATATTGTTGATAAATGTGTATTAATGGTAATGTATTGTATATTAGGCTAATATTTTTATTATCTGTGCCGGCGAACTACTAGTTAGGTAGGTTTCGGTTACCTCAGTGAAATTATCAGTAAATTTGGTAAAATATTGAATGAATTACCGTTATTGCGTACGTTTTTTCTACCTTCATTACCCACTTATTTAGACCATTCTAAGACTATTTTCTTCTATGGCATTTCCTCCGCAAATGCCCCATTTCCAAGATAGGGCATATTCAAATGGGGCATTTTGAAATTAGCCTGACCTTACCTGACCTGACCTAACCTAACCTAGACCGCATCAGACTACCGGGACCTAACCTGGGCAAACTACCGAGACCTAACCTGGGTAAACTACCAGGAAATAATCGTGATGAAGTACAATAGATGACAGGGGTAAAATACTGGGACCTAGCCGGATCTGGCAACACTGCTGCAAAACGGTAATTCTTTCAATAAATACCGTAAATTTACAGAAGTACTGAGTTCACTATATTGTATATTTTAGTATCATTACCCACTATTTTGCACCATTCTAAGACACTTTTCATCTATGGTGTTTCTCTCATTTACAAACATAATTTGGAAATTAGTCTGACCTAACCTAACCTAGATCATAGCAGACTACCGGGACCAAATTTAGCCTGGGCAAACTACAGGGATATAACCGGTGATTTTTGTTCTATTTTCAGCGGGGATCCTGGCCCTGCTTGATGAGTCAGAGGACCAGCTGCGGGTATTTGCCCTGGAGCGTCTCAACCAGATAACAGATACTTTCTGGCCTGAAATTGCAGACTCCATTCAGAAGATGTAAGATATGACATACAGTAGCCCCTTAATAATATAAGATGAATTAATTTAGCACTATCCTTTAACAGTAAATCACTTGTGTATACAGTAGGCCCTCAAGATAAGATTATTAAATTTAGCACTATCCTTTTAACACAGACTCTGTAAATCACCTAGTCTGTATGGTAATGAATAACAGAAGCCTGGGAAAACATTTGATGGTCTCTTCAACGAGTTACTGAGTGTAAACTGAAGAAATGGTGGATACAAGTATTTATTCATTGTGTAATAATGGTCTACAGTATAGTTCAGTTCCTGACATGATTCGATGACACCCAGCTAGAGAGAGACATGATGGTTGGGTGATTATTGTAACCCTGGCTATCTAGGATCAATTGGGGGAAGACCCATGTCGAATTATCCGAAGATCCAAGATATCCGAGGGCTTAATTTTGATGCGTACGACTGACCACATGCACACCCACCCTCAAAACTTCATGTGCTTTCACTTGTATCTCTGGTTCCCATACACAGCTACTCACACAAAAAAACATAACAATTTCACAAAAAAGGATATAATACTGGAAGAATATATCTAATAATGTATATTAATATGAAATAAGATATTGTGGTATGTTGTGATGGTAGATGAGGAATAGAAGTATGGGAATCAAAGCTGGTATCGGTCAGTTTTTGAGTCATGGCATACTTGTTGACACACACACATTATTACTGTGATTTTGTTGATATTTTTATGCTTACTTCTTGTACAGTAATCTCCTTTCAATGGTGCTGAAGAGAAAGCTTTCAAATAATAGTAGTGATGAAAAGAAAAGACAGATCATCCCATTATGTGAAATAGTTGATATTGTTAAGAGAAAAGGTGGCAACAATGGGCCATGCTTTAGGGTTGATCCAAACACCTATGGCCACCATTGTTAAAGACAAAGAGCGCATTGCACATCTTATTTCACATTAAAGATGCAACTCCTATGCAGTCGACTATAATAATAGAACAAAGATCAAGTTTGTTAATGGATAATGGAACACTACGTAGAGTCACTGTGATGATACCGTCATAACCAATGCATATATGGCTCTTTGACTCGCTTGGCAGTGACGCAGCCAAAATAAAAAAAATTCAAGCTTTAAAGTTAATTATTTCAAAACAGTGAGTTTTGTATGTATACTTGTTTTGGTGAAAGCATAACTATATAATATGGTCAGTCGACATAGGGTATAAATGTATGGTATAGACTCTATAAAAATGACGATGCACCCAGAAAATCTCCTCATAAGCCGGATATACATCTGAGTTATTTATAAGTGTCCGAGACACTGACAGCGTCCAAGTTTTCCGATATCCGACTTAGAGAGGGTTTACTGTACTACAGTTAGGAACATTGTTGTAGAGACACAAATCTTTATCAAGGGATTTACTCATTTGGCAGGTCAAAAAGTATTCATATGTTTGCTATGTTATTTGCCTCTAGTTTTGTACAGTATTGTTACCTACTGAAATTATTATTTCCCAGGGGGGCTGAGTTTATTCCCTGTGAATACTAGCCATCCCCCACAGGGCCAGTATAAAGATTGTTATAGGATCTGGTCACCTTCTAGTGGATTTGACGAGATCTGCCCACATGGATTAAAAATCCACATGAGGTGTATTGCAACTGGATTTTTTTCTTTTTAACTGCTGTATGGACCGCCAGACACGGGGGTGCATTGTCCCTTTGTTGCAGTAGTCTAAACTCCCTCCCCCTTTATGGTCCTTTCAGGACTAATCTCATGGAAGGTGCGTAGTTCTTGTGGTAACATGGACTTGGATCCACAGCACAGGCTGTGGGATCAAAGAAAGTAATTCTGATCAAAATTGTGGTATTTATAGTCAGTTTTCATGCCCAATCATCTGGTTCAGTAGAAATAAGCACAGGCTGTAGGGGATATTACATTATTGATGGTGCGTAAATCCTTTGTTTTTGTCTAGAAATATGACCTTATGTGTCATAACGTGGTATGGAGAGGGTAACATTAAATAGCATGTATACTTGATATTTTTGTTATTGTGTTTATATTGAGAACAGTGATGGTATGATATCATACTGTATGTTAGAGCCCTTTATTATGGGTGGTTCTTACATATAATTTTATTGATGATAAATGTTGTGGCATTGTAAGTTAATTAAGTACATAGGTGTATTTGGTAATACTGTACTTATGTGTTATACATACAATACTTTGAACCCACTAAGCAGTAAATATAAAATGTTCACTCTTCAACAAAAGCATTGTTTATGGCCTACAAATATTTTGCCAATCTTTTGTCACCCATTTCTTTACAGACCGAATGATTTAGTATCCCTGTGTTAAATACTATTATTATATCAAAGGCCTACTGGTAATGTATTTCCTTGAGAGATTGTTAATGTTAGTATGAGTCATGTAGCAGGTAACAACAAGAAGGTTATTATAGAGAAATATACAGAAACACAGCTTAGTTTACACCTATTGATACATTTATTTTTTTTATTTTCTAGAGAGAGACTTGAAGAAGATGCAAATTTTCCAAAGAGAGAATTGGCAGCTCTGTTGGTGTCCAAGGTGTACTTTCACTTGGGGTCCTACTTGGATTCTCTCACATATGCCTTGAGATCTGGACCAATGCTGCATCAGGACCCCAACCAACTGTACATTGATACAATCAAAGGTATTTTCTTCCACAAAAGCTGTAATTTTTGCCATCACAAATAGAGCTTGTGGAAGGTTGTGTTATTTGCATACCGTATGTGTTTGTTGTTTGGTTAGTGAAAAAGAATAATAAAAAAACTTGCAGGCACAGACAGATTATGATAAAAATTAACAAGATGATTGGGCATTATGAAGCCTTTGGGTTGGTAAGGAATGTGGATTTAATTTGGTATTTGTGAAGATACTGATACACATATGGTCAAGTGGCATTTTAGTGTCATACTTCTCTCTCCTTTAGATGATGATTGATAGTATATTTCCCTCACTAAATCCAGATTATATTTGTTGATGGGGAGCCTTACTGTACCCCTCTAACTATAAATGACCTCCATCTGAATGTAACTGTGGTCAGCAATCCCTTTTAGTACTATTGCTAACTTATTAATTGATTTGTATATGTTACAGTAAAATCTTCAAAACAGTAAATTTGTAAATTTCCTTGATTTTCCAGAAAATTTACAAAGTGACTGTTTCAATCAGTAAATTTACAAAATTACTAAAATTTGTAGGAAACTTACAAATATACTCATTTCAGGAGCCAGTAATTTTACAAAATTACTGATTCATCGATTATGATTTTTTATTATGATTTTTTACACAAACGAGCAGAAGCACACATCATCTAAAGTCAAATGATCCAATTTATTCACAAAACAGGATTAAAAAGAACATAATGATCTAATTTATTCATAAAACAGGATTAAAAAGAACATAAAGGGTGTGTGTGGGGGGGGGGGGGGTGGCTTGCACTATGGTAGTGTCAACATACTAGGCTACTTATTTGGACATGTCAGACTGGAGTGACATTTGGAGTTACACTTGAGGTCGTTTCTGAAACAAGAACATTTATTTGTTCCGCATCTCTTTGCCCCACGCACACAGTTACATTTTGTGAAACCTTGCCCACCTGATGCTGATTCTGCTATGACGGCGGAACGCAAAGAAATTACTATGTCAAGACAGATATCCTCATTGTTCAACAGTCTTTGAGGGCATAAATCAAACTGATTTCGGGAAAAGCCCCCTTTTAGCACACCAGCTTTCACCCCAATAATGGTTCATGATTCATTGATAACGATCAGTAAATTTGTAAATTTCCTACAAATCTTAGTAATTTTGTAAATTTACTGATTGAAACAGTCACTTTGTAAATTTACTGAAAATTCTAGGAAATTTACAAATTTACTGTTTTGAAGATTTTACTGTAACATATATACCAATACCAGTATTATAAAAATAACACATCTTGTAAGTTATTGTAGTATGGATATGATTATGGAAGCTGATTTGAGTGCATGAGGACTACTCATTCAGTCCAATTGGAGTTCATATGAAGTAATTAAGATGGGATAATATGGTGGTTTTATTTTTACTTTGTACAGGCATAGCTTCTGTCACTAACACTGGTTAGTTTTTCTTGATGGAGGGAGACACTTCTGACATCTAAAGATTAATTAATACTAATTTCATCATCCAATGAACATTGGCTTATTTCGTAGATAGCGTGTTTAGAATAATGTCGTTTACTTTGATATTTCATTCATACAGTCCGGTGGTCCAATATTTGATGAATAGGTTCCCATGTTGTATGGAGCTGGTATATGGTAGATGTAATGGGGAGTACTGAGTTGATGGAAGTACATTGAGAGGTTGAAAACTTTGTATGACATGGAGGAATAAAGGGGAGGAAAATGTAGGATGGGATTGGCTGGAGAAATTTAGAGACAAGTGGTGAGTGAGGGATTTGGGTTATAAATTATTTTGGATGAAAGTGAGCTATTGTAATCTTTATCTATTTCAGTACATGCCATTGATCATTACATCAAGTTGCGAGCCCAGAAGGATGCCAAGATGGATTCAAGGCTGGAAACACTTCTAAATAATATGTTCCAGCGTTGCATTGAGGACCAACAATTCCGCCATGCCATCGGTATTGCCTTGGAAACTCATCGTATGGACTGGTTTAAAGAAGCCATCATGACTTCAGTGAGTGGGATGCCGATGAATCTACAAAAAGATTTCTATAATACTGTACTGTACAGTCGGCAAAAAAAATTTCGTTACCACCCCTACGTTAATTTTAACATCAGTAAGTGCGGCAGGGTTGGTACTCCACTGACTGGGCAGCTGGTGCCTCGACATCCGAGACACACCGTTCGGGTATCGTCTTTGCCCCGGCTGATAATATGCGGGCCGCTGCAATGACAACTTAGCACAATGCATTCAGTTTCTTTTTTATATCAAAAGTTTAGCTGATTTTAAATTAAATTTTGAGTGTTCAAGAACTTTTACTATTTAACTATTCATTATTAAACATAAGGAAATGCATTTGAGTATTTTAGAACAAGAGTAACAGTGAAATACCCAGAAAAAATAGCACTGGATGAAAGAACGTCATCCCTATTTGCCTGCCCATGATACACTGAAGGAGGGGCATGGGGAGTAGGCCTGGGTGGCCCTCGCGTCACGCTTGACTCGCCAGTCAGGCGTACCAACATTATATCACTGTTAAAAGGATGGTCACGAAACTTTTTTTTGCCGACTGTACATACTTATAAGTTATGAGCATGGCTGTGTGGAATTGATATATATTACCTAAGGTATACAAATATGGTACAAACTCAAGAGGTACGAAAAGCCATGTACTGTACATGAAAGATAATCGTTTTATGTTTTAAACCCTGAAAAACAACGGTGTGTATAAAAATTCTTGTGGCCAATAGTACATAATTCTGCTCTGGAGAATCTGACACTCCTACTTTTTATTTTATTGATAGGATGACATTGTTGGAAGCCTCACCTACTCCTACAAGATAGCCATGCAGTACATCGAGCAGCGCAAGTTCCGAGACGAAGTTCTGGAGCAGTTGGTGTCCCTTTATCAGGGTCTGGACACACCAGATTATGTCAACATGTGTCAGTGTCTCATTCATCTGGACAAACCACATGAGGTGGCTTCTATACTGGACAAGCTAATCAGAAATGACAGCCTTAAGAGTGAAGCAATGGTCAGTGTTTTGTTTGTGGCATTGTTATTGAATGAATTATTTAATCCTGTTTTTTTTTCCTATGGTTGTAAATACTTGTATACTGTACATTTAAGGTAATAGGGATAAACAGTCCAGTTTAGAAAGGTACTGCTGCCAAGGCATCGGGAAACTGAAGGAATTACATGGATTCTCAGAGTTTTCTTGCAGATATTGGTTGCTGGTTACATTTTTTTTTTATTTCATATATTTATTTAATCAATCTTACCTATGTATGGCTGACACTTCACTTCAAGAACTAACCTTGAGTGGATGGGCATGACAGAAGAGTTTCTATTATTTTACTATTGCAACACACACTCCTTTCTTGATCAAACTCTCCTCTTCCTTTCACATTCTTGTCTTTCCTTGATGTACGTTACATGAGAATACACATATTCCAAGAAATTATAAAGAACATTTGATTACTTCTCTTTGTATCCATTGTATTATGTAGTGCTGTGTTTGCAGGACAATGAACTGATGGCCTACCAGATTGGGTTTGACCTGTACGAGAGTGCCACACAGGACCTTCTCTCACATGTACGCCAAGGCCTGCGCACCACTGCCCCTGTCCCTTCCCTCCTACGACACGTTGACCCTCCAGCCACCACCTCTGCTGGCTCCACTACCTCCTCAACTACTGCCACCACCACCTCTGCCTCTGCTTCCGCCTCCGCCACCGCCACCGCCACCGCCACCTCCACCTCCCCCACTAGTACTACTGATACAACTTCATCTTCCACTGAAAAGGAAGAGAAGTCTGAGACAGAGGGTGAAACTGGTGATACATCCATGAGTGAAGAAAAGACACTTGATGATTTGGTAAGAACTCTGCTGATATTTTTCTTTATTATTATTATTATTATTTTACTAAAGCAAGTATCAAGTGAAGTTTCTTAATTCCAAAATATTACAAATTAGAGATTACCCGGACACTGACAATAGTGAATAATTTATTAGGGTACTACTATCCATATATCTAACATCAAAATGGGTAACACAGGAAAGTTGAGATAAAATAATGGATTATCTGTACATATTGTAAACTCTCACTGTAACAAACAAATTGAGGGAGGTGGAAGATTGGAAGGATGGAGTACTTTACTGATTATGATAAATAATTATTATGCAATTCTTTGATTTCGATTGATTGTACACATGAGCTGGTAAATTTGCATCCATGTACAGTATCTAGATGTTTGAACTACCTGAACTGGTAAGACTTTGTGGAGGAGTATCAATGTGAGTGAAACATAATATCATATCACTCTACTGTTCCACCCACACTGACTTCACCCCTATGCAGTGTTACCAACTCTGGTAACACAAACATATAGATACAGTTGCAGGCACATGAGACAGACACACCTGAAATGGGGCCACTCATCAAACATAGGGAAGGATGTACCCTAAAAAAAGCTTGTTGAAAGACTGCCAGTGTCATGTGTGACTATTTCATGTGTCCACAACTGTACATGATGTGAATGTACCAGCTGAAGTATATCCCAGTGTCAAGTACTGTATATATATCTCATGAATTTTGTCCTTCATTAGACTGACCTGGAGAAGACCCACCAAACACGAGTGGAAAAACTTGCCCGGATCCTGACTGGTGAAATGACCATAGAACAACACCTTCAGTTCCTCATTGCCAACAACCACACAGACATGTTGATCCTGAGGCACAGCAAAGAGGCAGTAAGAGCTTCAGTCTGTCACACTGCAACCGTTATTGCCAATGCATTCATGCACTGTGGCACCACTTCAGACCAGTTCCTCAGGTAAGAGTCTTAATTAAGGGGAGATTCTCTTGTTGGTGAATTGGAACGTCTCAGATCCCTACAAACTATGCTATGAAACAGATTCCGTGTTAGTACCAATAATACAATAATAGGAACTGAGCGATGAAGAGAACTTTTCAGCGAAGCTTAATAATAACATCCTTAGTATTATATTGATGGATACTATTGGTTTGTTATCAGTCAGGCAGATCACAGGTTATAACTACTTTTCGTGATGGTCCTCTCATATACAGTACCTGGGAGTACTAATATTTTTTTTTTCCCTCTCTCACATATTGGTTCATTGAGAAATAATTAGACACCACTGACAGAGCTGGGATTCAAATCTACACTGGTATGGTTATCATTGCTTCAAAGTCTGAGATAACTAGAAGACCCAGTCCTGTCAGTGTCAAGGGTATTTTTTATATTATTACTCTTAGATCATAAAGTGTTCCCATATCATTTAGTAATTTGGTTCTTACAATCTTGCTTACCTACAGTTCTCCCCTATTCCTCCAACACTGTTGTACTTTATCTGCATCTAGCTTTATAATAGTCCCAGACATAAGCCACATTAAATGAATTACTGTAACATGTCTCTGAAGACCTGGCTCAATTATTGTTATTGTTGCTATTATAATAATAATATTTATTAATATTATATGATGATGATTAGGCCTAATCCGAGTTAAGGATGCCTTAGACATCAGGGCAGTAATGCGGAACATGTTTGATACACACACACACACAAAATAAGTGTATGTGATTCAGTGAGGATATTAATCTGTTCCAGGGACAACCTAGAGTGGCTGTCCCGGGCCACCAACTGGGCCAAGATGACGGCAACGGCTTCCCTGGGTGTGATCCACCGTGGTCACGAGAAGGAAGCCCTCACACTGATGCAAGCCTACCTCCCCAAAGAGTCCAACAGCCCGGGATATGCAGAGAGTGGTTCCCTTTACGCCCTCGGCCTCATACACGCAAACCATGGTGGTAACATCATTGACTACCTTCTCAACCAGACAAAAGATGCCACCAGTGATGTTAGTATATGATAGCAATCCTCAGTTTAAAGATTAACTATATTTATTTACTTTGTCTGCAAGGGTTAAACTGAGGTCCAGAACTGGGTAAGACAAAATTTCACCAAAGAAGTTTTGTAAGTACACTGTGACCTGAAAGTGCTTCATATGTGGCCGTCTCCAACTGGGAAGTTGCTTGAAGTGGCAGAGTATCAGCAGGGTTGATTGATATATGGATGGAATGAGTAAATTACTGGTGACTCCCCCCATATTTGCAGGGTTAGGGGACAGACTTTGGATTTGGAGCGGATAATTGTCACAACCCACACACAAAGCCCATATGTAAAGTAACAACCCATGGAATTTTAATACTAAAGTTTTAACACAATAAAACAGCCTAAACCATTACAATAAAGTCTATTCATCACACAGTAAAATTTATAATTGGTAAGGTTCTAAGAGGTTAAAGTAAATATTCATTGGGTGACTTTATTGTTATTATTAAAAAAGAACAGCTGGGAGAGAATGCAAACATTCTATCAATCTGAGGACCCCAGCCCCACTTGTAATGATACAGCTGATACATTACAAAATATTTTGCATTTTACACAGAAGTACGGTAATTTATTTCCTCTTTGAAAAATCCATGAATAATTGAATTATTGTGAAAGTTGGGAGCTTCCTGTATGTAAATATTGAATTAGTAAATTTACATACAGTATTCATCAAATATTTTTATGTCTGATTTATTACCATATATGTTCGTTTCTTTTAGATTGTACGTCATGGAGGCTGTCTTGGCCTTGGACTTGCAGCAATGGGAACACAACGCACAGATGTTTATGAGCAACTGAAGTATTCCCTCTTTCAAGATGATGCAGTTACAGGAGAGGCAGCAGGCTTGGCTATGGGTCTAGTGATGCTTGGTTCTGCCAATGAACAAGCTGTGTCAGACATGGTGAATTATGCCAGGGATACTCAACATGAGAAAATTCTGAGAGGTTTAGCCCAAGGCATTGCTCTCACCATGTATGGACAACAAGATCAAGCAGACAATCTTATCACTGAGCTGAGTGAGGACAAGGATGCCATCCTACGCCGTGCTGCCATGTACACTGTGGCCATGGCCTACTGTGGCACTGCCTCCACTCCTGCCATGAAACGTCTCCTTCATGTGGCCGTTTCTGATGTAGATAATGATGTGCGTCGTGCAGCAGTGGAAGCCTTGGGTTTCTTACTCTTCCGATCCCCAGAACAAATTCCTAGCATGGTATCACTTCTCTCTGAGTCATACAACCCTCATGTAAGGTATGGAGCAGCTATGGCTCTGGGAGTTGCCTGTTCTGGTACTGGACAGAAGGAAGCTCTTGGGCTACTGGAACCACTCACCAATGACCCAGTCAATTTTGTACGTCAGGGTGCACTTATTGCCTCTGCCTTGGTATTGATCCAACAAACAGAGGCAACCTGTTCAAAGGTGAAGGATTTCCGCCAGCTGTATGCAAAGGTAATTGGTGACAAGCATGAAGACTCAATAGCCAAATTTGGTGCCATCCTTGCCCAAGGTATCATTGATGCTGGAGGAAGGAACATGACCATATCACTCCAATCTCGCACTGGACACACGAGCATGACCTCTGTTGTTGGTATGTTTGTGTTTACTCAGTTCTGGTATTGGTTCCCCCTTGCTCACTTCCTCTCCATGGCATTCACACCGACCTGTCTTATTGGACTCAACTCAGAACTCAAAATGCCCAAAATGCAATTCCACTCCAATGCCAAGCCCTCCACATATGGCTACCCAGCACCCCTTGAGGAGAAGAAGAAGGAGGTGGCTGAGAAGGTCACAGCTGTTCTCTCCATCACAGCAAAGGCCAAGAAGAAGGACGATGAGAGGAAGAAGAAAGAACAGAAGGATGACAAAATGGATGTAGATGAAGAAAAGGAGAAGAAGGAAAAGGAGGAAAAAGAAAAGGAAAAGGAAGAAAAGAAGAAAGAGGAGGAGAAGAAGAAGGAGGAACCAACCTTTGACCTGCTAAGCAACCCAGCGCGCGTCATGAAAGCACAACTGCGGGTGGTGAAGATGGCTGAGGGTTCCCGCTACACCCCAGTCAAGGAGCTGGGTATAGGGGGGATCATTCTCATGCGCGACACCAAACCCGAGGACAGCGAGGAACTGGTCCAGCCAGTCCCTGCTCTCGGCCCAAAGACGGAGGAGGAGACCGAGCCCGAACCACCGGAGCCCTTCCGGTATACCGAAGAGAGCATATCATAATCTGTGTAAAATCTGAAGATCATCTGGACTCCGATCTCTTATAGCATGTGAGGGCAGAAAAGCACTTTATAATAGTATTGTCTGTTGGGAGGGTCCTACCTGTACACTTTAGAAATTAGGATTCATATTTGTCTCTTCCTATTTATAGTTAAACTAAACTAAAGTTGACGGCAGTAATCTTACAATCAAGTATGAGAATTATCTTGTTTCAATTTCAGGTATGTTCTGTAATAACTTTTCCATGTCTGCCTGGAAGTTGTAGCTAAGTTATTCACTTGATCATTACTGTGTCTTTGTAATGCAGTTAACACCAACTTATAGGTCTTTTTAATAATGGATTATTGTCAGTTCATTGGAAAAGACCAATTATTGCTTCATTATGAAAATAGTTTAATAAATATTTATAATCAGTATTGTATTATCAATTTATTGATGTTTGGGTTTTCACCCGAGTTGTTGAAGTTCCTCAAGCTGTCTGGCCGAGCAGACCGAGCCCCTGAGGAAGGCCATGGCCTGAACCGGGCTTTCCCACAGTGCCCTCGGAGAGTGCATGTTGTGGTGAGTGTGGTTGTGTGCATTGCACTCTTCACAATGTGTTTAATAGAGTTGGGTATTATGTTGCATCCTAGACAGACAGGCAACCACAAAGTGTATGTTGTGTGGTTGTGTACAGTCGATCTCAGGAATTCGTACACAGGACATTGGTTAATAGGGGTCTTTATTATGCATATACTGTAGGGATTGTTTTTCCGATTGATTGAGGTATTAGCTAAACAACATTACTAGAAAAGTGGTCCTGGAGTGGCGGCGTCTATATCATGGGACCACCCTCCAGGGCTGCCAAGGAAGGAAGGTAAGGGGGCCAAACCGCCACAAAATCCCCCCGCCCCCATCAACGGGGCTGCTTGGTCAGACAGCTTGAGGAACTTCAACAACTAGAAAAATTTGGTGTTAGGAAATTAATGTATAAAATTTTCTAGTTATTACAAACCCTTGATATCACAGTGGTGTATACGAATTCCTGAGGCCGACTGTACATTGCAGTCTTCCATAATGTGTTTAATAGAGTGTATGTTGTGTTGGAGAGAGTGGTTGTGTACATTGCCGTCAGGTGGACCCTGTCCTCGTGGGGAAGGAAGGATTCAGATGGGTGGATGTCAAGAGGTCGTAAATGCTAGAGACCCTATCTATATAGGGTCTCTAGTGCATGCAACTGAGTGGTGTTCTTGAGTGTTTGGATGAATTGGCGAGTGATTTGAGTATGTTTCTGGAGACTGATTTGGGGTGGGCAGGGTGTAAGAGGTGATAGTATTTGTGTATGGTATTGTGTCCTGGGTGTTGTTTTGATGCTCCTTGGCATGTGTGGGTGTTTTGCCATGTAGTGTAGTGGATGGTGTGGGTTTGTGGAGGCTGCAGCAAGTGTTTGTGTGCCTCATGTCAAGGTGGTCTAACAAAATGCTGGCCTCTGATTGGCTAATGATATGCTGGCCTTTGATTGGCTAATGCAGTGCTGACTTCTGATTGGCTAATGAAATGCTGACCTCTGATTGGCTAATGAAATGCTGGCCTCTGATATAATCTAAAATTAAAGCAGCAACATGGACCTCATTAATTCTGTGTAGATAAAAGATAAATGGAGGTGATATGTTTGGTTTATATTGAAGTAAAGGTGCCAGGTGTAGACAACATAACGGTAAAAGTGTAAAAGCAGGCGGTAACACCATGGTCAGAGTTCTGCATGCCATCATCAACAAGGTCTGGAGAGACTAGAGAGAGGTAACACTGACCGACTGGGCCAAAATGATTGTGCCACCAGTATACAAAAAGGGAAACCCGTTAGACTCCCAAAACTACCAGGCAAGGTCTTCTGGAGGGTAATAGGTGAGAGGAGGAAGCCAAGAATAGAGGAAGTACTGAATAAGAGACAATTCGGATTTCGGCCAGGACATGGAACAACAGACGCCATATTTGTTAGACAGATGCTAGAAAAAGCAAGGGAGAAGGGAAAACACATCCACTTTAACTTCGTAGACTTCAAAGCAGCGTTCGACACAATATGGAGGAAAGCACTGTGGAGAATGCTTGAAGCAATAGGCATAGAGAGAAAAATAGTAAGAATAATTAAGGAGTGTTACGATAAAACACAGTGCTCCATCACAATAGACGGCAACTTGACGGAGTGGTTCCCGGTGGGGGTGGGAGTGAGACAGGGTGGTTCTATGTCGCCCTCACAGTTTGTGATGGAAGAACTGGAGAGTGCTAACAATGATTTTGGATATAGCGAGGATCTAGTAACCGTACGTGATAAGGTATGCGGACGACACTGTAATGGCCGGACCAGAGGGTTAACGGCAGAATTTGAAAGCTACACCAGTGGAGTACTCTTATGGCTTACCCGGTAGAGCACTGCCTGAGATGGGTGGTCACGGAGGAGTTGGAACGGGCTTGTAGGCGATGGGGTCTGAAGATAATGCATGAAAGAGCAAGACTATGTCACCATCGAATGAGGTCATTGCCATTGATAACGAAGATTTAGAAAATGTGGAGGAGTTCACATTCCTGGAGAGCGTTGTGCCAGGATCGGAGAGTGACTTAAAAAGAAGGACAGCCTTGGCGGCCAGCTTTTGGAAGACTCAGGAGAACGGTATGGACCAAGGATTATAGTCTATCATCCTTGGTATGGACCATGAGGGTGCAGGAAGAGAGAATGTTCCTCGTATTTGATATGAGGTGCCTGCGGGCCATACTCGGAGTGACACTGAGAGATAGAGTCAGGAACGAGAGGGTGAGAAGAGAGCTAGGAATGGAACAAACCATAGTGGATGTGATTCGCCAAAGCTGGAATCAATAGTTTGGCCATGTGGTCAGAACCCCACGGGAAGAGTACGTCTCCATGGCTTATAGGAAGGAGTATGCCGGTCGACGCCCCAGAGGGCGACCCCCCAAGAGATGATCGGATCAGAGATCAGACAGGACTTGGGCATCCCACTACAGACGGCGGAGCGCAACATCCTCAGGGAGAGAGTGGAAATGCTGGAGGCTGGCGGTGGTGTGAGAGCAAAGGGCAGAAGACGCCTATATACGCTATTAAATCAAGTAAGTCAAAGTTATATTTCACTAAGCATGTTTGATTATCATTTCCCTGTGGGTCGCGAAGTCTTGATATATTCCAAATAGGGTCGTACACGTAAAAGTTTGAGAATGAATGTGCTATTATAGACAGATTAGCTTTTAGCTGCTAAACCTATCGAACGCAATTATCGTGTACCAGGCATCATAAATTATAGCCTACCATGAAAAAATATGATGCATTTCTTACACTTGTGTCTGCAATGCCACGTGTGATTACACTTGTTCTGCCACGTATATTTGCACTTAGAATATATTAAGATACGTTTGTGTAACTACCATATTTTTCGTTGTTTTGCCTCGTGCATTAAAATACTCTTGCAGTAATAAGATATGAATATTTGAATTCATCATTAAATATATGCCAGTGCTAGCAATTATATATTTATCATCGTACAGTACTAAATAATGCATGTTGATTTGTTTGAAAGTTTGGCAGGTGTTTAAACTTGCCGCCTAGAAAAGAGATAACACGCGGACCAATCATCGTCGTCCACGATCTTTGTTTGAATCCGAAAGCTTTATACCCCTTCTATTATTAGTGGATGTAGTCATGGCAAATAATTATATCTGAGGGTTTTTCATCTGTAATATTGCAATACACAAAATATTAACCTACTAACACTTATTCAAATTGACCTAAAACAAAAATATTCGATAAGTAAAATGAGAAATGAAGCTAAAGTCCGGTTGTCAATAAGGGTTTCGGACAATGACATGGTTTGTTTACGGTCCTTGGGATTTGTGGCAACGCTGTTTTGGGGAGGTGGAGCCGTAGAGACGTAGACAGCGAAGAGAGGCATCATTCTTACTCACTTCACTTTCAAACATTCATAGAGGCAGTTCATAGTTGCTTTCTGGTGTGGAGAACAGAAGAGCGACCCACCAACATGAAGATATTATTAGCAGGTAAGCTTAATATTACACCAAAGAAGATATTATTAGGTAATCTTAACTTATCGTTAGTGTCACACCAAGAAGATATTTGGTAAGCTTAACGTTAGTATTACACCAAAGAAAGGTGTTATTAGTTGGTAAGCCTAGTATTACACCAAAGAAGATATCATTAGCAGGTAAGCTTAGTAATATACACCAAAAAGATGGTGGTAGTATGGACTTGTTTGCTTTAAGTTAGTAACCGTAAAAAATATTGTGATATGTGTCGGCGTCAGGTTGGCGACTTCCTGCGTGGCATTTCCCATCCAATATGTCTTCACAATTGTTTACGTGTCTTTTTATATAGAAGAAAATAGTCATAGAATGGTCTAAGTAAGTGTGTAATGAAGGAAGAAAAAATCTTACGCAATAACAGTAATTCTTTCAATATTTACCGTAATTTCTGCCAAACATCTAGGACTCAAGGTGAACATTAATCTTGGGATTAATTAAGGAGAGATCCCTTCTTTGGCAAATTTTAAGTTAGGGTAACTGATTCCTCCAAACTATCCCAGGACACAAATCACCTCACACTAATAGAGGATCTGTTCATGTCATGATCTGGAGGAATTTAGTAGCCCTCCAAATTTACTGTAGAGTCTGCAGAGAATACATTGTGGTTTTCAATGCTTCCTAAACACAGGTTCTTCATCCTTCAACTTTAATCTTCCAAATGACTATGACCCTTTTTTCAATGTCATACAGCTTAATCTTACCTCTTCTCTCAATATTCTTTGTTTCTTTCTTTCACAATCTTCTTGGAGAAGCCATATTTCCTCTTTGCCACACAGATAACATGTATATATTATCCCCAGGCAGCTGTGTGGCTATATGGCAGGAGTCTCATCTGCCCCTGTAAAGAGACTGGTTCTCATGTGTGGGTGGCTCAGCTTTCACTTCTGTGAATATCTTTGAGTTAGCTAGTTTCATAGTTATGATTAGTGTTTTTCTTATTTTCCTTATTGACTGCAGCAGTTTTATATTTCTGAATATTTAAATATTAAATGTATAATTGTATTTTGCAGTTCTTGCTGCTCTTGTGGTGGATGGAGCCTTGGCACTTTACTCCCCATCCAGCGGAGTTATCGACTTGACTTCCTCAAACTTCCAGCGGGATGTGGTTAGGGGTGACGAAATTTGGATTATAGAATTCTATGCACCTTGGTGTGGACATTGTCAACAACTGGTACCAGAGTATCAGAAGGCAGCCCAGGCATTGAAAGGAGTGGTGAAAGTTGGTGGTGTTAATGCTGATGAACATAAGAGCTTGGCAGGGCAGTACGGGGTCAGGGGATTCCCAACCATAAAAATCTTTGGATTGGACAAGAATAAACCAGAAGATTACAATGGCCAACGGTCAGCTCAGGGTATTGTGGATGCTGGAATGAAAGCAGTTAGAGAGAAGGTGAATGCTCAGTTGTCTGGCAAAAAGAGTGGTGGTAGTGGCAGTGGAGGTGGTGGAAATGCTGATGATGTTGTAGAACTCACTGACAGCAACTTTGAAAAACTAGTCCTTAAATCGGATGATATGTGGCTTGTGGAATTCTTTGCTCCCTGGTGTGGTCACTGTAAGACTTTGGCACCCCACTGGCAGAAAGCTGCCTCGGAACTAAAGGGGAAGGTCAAGCTTGGAGCTGTGGATGCCACAGTCCACACAGTTACGGCAAGCAGATACGGAGTCCAAGGATATCCTACAATCAAATTTTTCAACAAAGGTGAGGTGGAGGAATATGATGGAGGTCGAACAGCATCAGACATAGTTTCCTGGGCGAACGACAAGGCTGCTACTAATGTAGAACCACCAGAGATTGTTCAGATTGTTGATGATGATAGTCTGGATAAAGCTTGCAAAGAAAATCCCATCTGTGTAATTGCAGTCCTTCCACACATCCTTGACTGTCAGAGCAAGTGCCGTCAAAACTACATTGACACTCTGACCGTCCTTGGTGATAAATACAAGCAGAAGTCATGGGGATGGGTTTGGACTGAAGCCATGGCACAAGCTGATCTTGAACAGGCTCTTGACATTGGTGGTTTTGGTTACCCAGCCCTTGCAGCATTAAATGCCAAGAAAATGCAGTTTGCACTTCTCAAAGGAGCCTTCAGTGAACATGGAATCAATGAGTTCCTGAGAGACATTTCATTTGGTCGTGGTCGCACAGCACCAGTGAGAGGAGCAAAGTTGCCAGCTGTGGTGACAGTAGAGCTTTGGGATGGCAAGGATGGTTCTCTACCTGAAGAGGAAGATATAGACCTTTCTGATGTGGACTTGGATGATCTGGATGATGTACAGAAGGATGAACTATGAACAGTTATTCATTGTGTCACTAGTGTGCAAAACTATTTTTCTCATGTTGAGAATGTGTAAGAAGAGACAGTGAAGTGCAACATTATCTTACGTGCATCACTAATGTGAAAAACTAAATTTATGTTGAGAATTTTTTTTCATTGCTCAACTTTATATACTTTGAGATCTGTATGTGCATGTTAGGCCCCGTCCACACAGGTGAGCTTTGCCCTGCAAACTTTGCCCGTGTGATGTCAGGAATGGAGAAATCGCGAATTTGTATGACGTCAGAAATGGAGAAGTCCCGAGTTTTCTCCATTACTGACCTCACAGCGGGCAGTGACTGCAAAGCAAAGCTCGCTCATGTGTACGGGGCTTTAGTGTTTGCATGCTCAACCAAACCAAGCATTTATTGTGCTTATTTAACATTTGGGGCCATTTTGAGTTTTTTTTTTTATTTGTTAACTCGCAGGAAGTTTAACTGCTTATTTCAATTTTTTTTTTTATTACCACATTAACATTGAACGGTAATTGGGTTTGCATTTTCACTGCAAATGGTTCAAAGCATTGTATTAATTTATTTAAGATATGCTGAATGCAAGTGCAGTATTGTATTGTAGTTGTTTGATTGATGCACAAATGTGATGCTTTTTCTTGTGTGACTTTGAAGGAATTAATAAAGTTGTTTTGTAACTTTCATTATAATTTAGTTCCTTCTTGTAGTATCATCATACTTCATTAGCTGCTTTACATTTTTATTATAAGTTATTATGTAATATGTGAATCAAACTAGAATAACTAAGTTATTGAAGTCATTGGAGCTAAATAATCGCAGCACATTACAGTTTAAATCCTGTTCTCAAAGACAGGTATAGTCGCAGCGAATAATCCTTGACCAGTCTGTGATGGATAGCCGTGACCAGCACAAGAGTGTCCGAAAATTTAAAACATTAATACCCATGCTATCACCAGGTGGTTGACTAAACCAATATATGAAAGTGTTCAAAATTCAAAACAGTGGCTGCGCATTTGTCATACTAGTCAAGAGCCATCTGCCTCAACTGTACATGCAGCAGAAAAAAGATCTTCCTTTAAATCGCACATCTCCATCAAGTCTGAGTAAAGCTACCAATGTTTTACCCACATTTTTATTATTTTTAACATTTTTTAAACCATATTATTCCTGGATCAGCATCTTTCCCATAATCCAAACACTATTCAGTGTGATTGGCTCTTGCTCAGCAGAGGAAGGGTGAGTCAGCCTCATCCACTCCCATGCATAGTCTCTCCATTCTGACCTTTCCCTTGTAGGGAAAGGGGGTATTACCTGCAAAGTTGTGAACAATACTTCATGGGTTTTGCTTTCCTTCGGACTTGAGCCATTCCCTTTCTTCTCTTCCCTTGGTCCCTTCTTTTTTCAGTGCTTGCTGTTCTTCCTGTGGTACTCCCACCTCTTGCATCCTTATACTCTGGACACTGGTGCACCCATTAACACTACTGTACTGTCTCTTCCCTGTTGTAAGTAAGTGTACTGTAGTTATGATCGTCTTTCCCCCTGCAGATAAAATAATCCAGCAAGTGACCCCAGACCATATCCATTGGTGTTAAAGAATATCGGATGCAACATCCATTCTACAGCATACCGAGTATATCGATCTGATTACAGGAAAAGGGTGAATAAATACCAAAATATATATGGAAGAGTGAAGATGGATGAAAGTGCTTTGATTTGGAAAGATGAATTAATAGGATTTCCGAGTCACCCTCGCTGTTCACTACATAATACTTATGAAAGGGTTAATAATTAGATTACATAGCATGAAAAGGTGCAAAACCACAACATTATTATTCAGGGTGTAGTCAAGAATTATTTCAAAGGGTCTAAAACCAGTAGATTTTATTTTCTTTAGGAAAATCCATTCGGTGTGCTGGTTATCCTACTCAAACAAACATAATTAACGTAATCATTTGAGATGCAAATGATGATCATGGCACATTCATTCTGCATAATCCATGTAGCCATTGAAATAAATGAGATGTCTGAATGACACTTACAGTAGAAGAAATTACATTGTCATCCAACATCGTTCCTAAAGAGTTGTTACCACATGAAAATAATCAGGATAACTGAGAAGTAATGACACAAATGTTGCTACAGTGGATCAATTACTACATTCCCTTTGCTGGGTACAGTATGCTACTGTTGTTTTCCTGGTAATTTTTTCTTGTTGCTGTTGAAAGCAGTGGGATAGCATCTTGATGTATCTCTTCAACTGCCTCCAACATAATTCAGGACCCACTTACTCTACTGTGCCTCTTGCTGGGCAAATGCAGGGTTCTGGAAGGTGGTCTTGGGGGGCACGTACAGCCGGTTGCCTTCCTGAAGATTCCCAGAAAGATAATCAATACATTGAAGAAACTATATTAACCCTAAAAATTGTGTTCTTTACAATATTATTACAATAACATTTTGCTGTTAGTGATTGATAATAAAGAGCTGATGATATATTAAACGTACATGCATTAATTAACTATTCACCATCCATACAGGGTACATCTTCATCTCACACAGTCATCAATGCCCCCTTTCATCTTCCACTTACCGTTGCCCACTTTGCGTTTTCTCGTTCCTTCTCAAACTTTGCATACTCTCTGCGGTCATGAATGGAGGTAAATATCTTCCAGATGATCAGTGTCAGCACCCCAATGGCTACAATTCCAGCAATCAGACCAAATGAAATCGCTGGAAATAAAAATAAATTAGAGGAAAGAAATTTAACCATTCACTTTTTTCTATGATACCAATATTATCAACGTTTTTTTTTTCCGACGAGAGATATTCTCAAAATGGTTCTGTGCAAAAAAGCCTGCCTTTTCAGAAGAAAAGTTCCCAAATATGAGTATAATATCTTGTCATCAAATTAATAGATCACTTTACAAATTAATTTTTTTATGAGATCTAGGGTGACAGTGGCCACTGAAATTGTTGGAATATAAACATTTCATCTATGGATGTGGGAATTTGATTAATGACCTCCTTTAAAATCTGTATCACTTGCTGTAACCAGAAGATGCCAATTTATCATGGCTTTGAAATAATAAACAATATACTGTACTGTATAACCCATTAGCTCTTGTAAGAAGGTTTGTAAGTTCATATACAGTATAGTACTGCACCATAATATTGTTTCCAATTTTTACTCTGCCTGCATAATTTCTATTTCTGCCAAAGTTTGTGTTGCACTCACTCTTATGTTACTTTCACCAAAACTTGATTTTGTGCTGCTGCCATTCTGCTGAACTAGGGCCTGTAAATTCTGTCTTGCATACAACCTGCTCAGTTATGCTGCCTACCTCTACTTTACTTATAGTTTTGCTCATCTTCTCCTCACGAGTTTTAATGCACCTTGCTTTACTCACATTGCTAACATATTTATGCTTTGTTTAGTTTGTTTCCAATCTTCAATCTAAATTTCAGTCCTATATAATTGCCTTTCTTCCCACTCATGCTCTATGGGTTTGCTTTCAACACAAAATAACTGCTTCATTTACATTCAGGCCTAACTCTACCTCCCTATCTCTTTAGATGACCTCACCAAGCACTGGTGGCGGTGGGGGACACTGCTTTTCCCTCTGGACGTAGATGTCGTAAAGTGGTGTGCCAGTTCCTAGGGACAGTTCACTGTTGTATCGGTATGTGAAAGAGAAGATGCACCCATCCTCATCTACAACATTACACCGTTTAGCCCCTCCTGCTTCCTGGCCTGCTCAAATAAGAATGTTATAATTAGCTTTATAATAATGCAGTAGTGTAGGAAGGTATCATTCAATCACTTCAATTCAGCCGAGTTTTATGAAATATTATGTACCACAGACAAGTCATGAATAATTTTTACCTTCATTATACTGTACATCATATTTCAATAGAGCTTCCACTTATGTGTTTCTGTTATGTTAAAATAGAAGTAACACCAGTACCCTGTAGTGCATGACTTTTGTACATTTATTGTGTTAATTAGGGAATACAGTATTTGATGAATAAAAGAACAGCCTACTGGTACTTGTACTTGGGAGCTAATAATTATTTTTGGAAGTTTGTCATGACCCTTTAAACATCTCTTGCAAGGATAATTTTCCTTTATTAATATGCCCCATAAGATTATATTGCCTGCAAAGATATGGGCAATAGTTTAAGGGTTTGGGGGCCCCTTCAAATATTAGCCAATCTCATTTATCTCATCATATGGACAATACTTAGTGGGTATTGGAGGGAGCCAAGATACAAGAGGTATAAGTCAGTAGGTGACTAGGAATAGTAAATTATTTGCAAGAACTCCAAGTACCTGTACCATTGACAGTCACTGGGTGAAGAAAGGAGTCACAATACAAGGGCATATGTACAGCCACAATCAAATAACCGCCGACACTTTCCTTCCATCGTGCAAAAAAATCAGTATCATATCAAACTATAATCTTACAACACCTTACGTCAACTCAACCCCCTCAATTATTATTATGAGGTGCTGCAAAATCATACATATGTTGTTGTTTATTACCAAGATATTTACTACGATGGAAGGAAAGTGTCGGTGGATATTTGATTATGACTGTACATTATCTGGAGATAGTAGTAGGAAGCAAGTACAGTACAGGGGCAAAAGAAAAATGATTACAGTTCCTGTATTAATTATCAGGATAATTTCTTTTGCCCCTGACTATGACATATTGTCATAGTTTTTTTACTTAACCTTCCAACGCTGATATTTCTGGTTGTTTATAATTATACTGTTCTGTATATTGTTTATTCTGTGTGGCTACTATACTGTACATGTGTAAGGCAAGATGAATCCCCACTGATACAGATTTCAAGATATTATCGTATTAAGACAAACCCTCAAAACATATGCTTGATTTACATCTCACCCTTGAGACTATCGATGAGGCTTGAAGTGATGTTGCAAGTGTCACAGAGACCATCTTGGCTGAGGGGGCCAGAATTGAAGTGCTCACATTGAACACAATCACGGAATTCCAAGCAGCGCCCTCCTTTGCAGGTCTGTGAAGAGACAGAGAGAGAGAGAGAGAGAGTTTCAGTAGGCTTATTGGTTGGGGATGAGAAAGGTGAAAGTGTAGTAAAGAAATCCAACAAAGAGGAAGTGAGGCAAAGAACTGAAGGACGTTCATAGAGGCCATGAAAAAAGAGGGAGGTAAATGCGGTCCTGTTCATATTTCTTGGAGCATTATAGTGACACTTTATTTCACTCTCACTCATACTGGACAATTGGTCACTGCTACCCCTGCACATCAAGAGCCTCACCTCCACCACCATCCACTCCAGTCAAATCACTACAATTACATATCTCATAAGAAGGATGGTGGACTACCCTAATTATCCCTGAAATGGATTAATTTTCTGTCAATCACCACCTGAAATGATGACTTGCCAGATACCACACCAAGCCCAACATATATCATTGTATTGTGATGCTATAATTGTGCCACCATTGTTCTCAAAGTACAGTACTGCACAGTTATATTTGCTCTGTTGACAGTATGTGCCAATACAGTACTGTACAGTATTGTGTGTAATACATTGTTACTGCATAACACTCCTTTCTGTATTTCCAGCTATTTATTAATTAAGTGAAGTTGGTCTCGCTGCCAGACCACTAGGTACTGTACATACATAGCATATTGGAAGCAGTGAACTGAGGTGTACCATAGACTTCTTACCGGACAGTCCTCACAGAAGCGTCCAGTGTAGGTGGTCTCATTCTCCTTCCAACATTTACACTGGCCACATTCACAGCTTCCATGGCCAGAGCACTCCTCATTGCTCCCTAAAAAGTGATAAGTACCGTAAGTAAATATTTCATAGCACCAATAATTATGATCATCCATCCTACTACAAAGTTCTCTCCTTTCTCCTTTCTTTTCTGACCAAATAAATATGACCTTTAGGGGGTTATTATGCCTGCAATGATGTGGAGAATACTTACAGGAGTTTTGGAATACCTTCAGACCCAAGCAAATTTCTTTCCTTGCTTTATCCATTCCTATGATCCCTCTTTACCTTCTTTTTCCATCGTGCTATGCTGTATGCTGTGACTTTTGCTGTCCTTTCTTTCTGTCTCCTTCTTTCATGTGGTACAAACCTTGTACAAACCTAATCTTTCTGACCTAGCACTTTTTTTCTTCCCCTTTATAATCTAAACTATATATATATAGCACCATATGAATTATGTTGCCAGAAAATTGAATGCTTGCTGAGTTGCAGGAGCTGAACTGATGTGATTTCACAAATCACCCCGAGTTTTCTAGAGCCACTTTTTACCCATTTTCAATAACAATGTGCTAGCATGTTTGTCAGCATTTCTTTTACTGTACTGTAAAAGGAAAAACTGGTATTATTCCAGCCTTACTGCCCACTCAAACACTTTAATTTGACATCATGTTCTACAATTATGGACACTTTTCTTATTGCATTTCTGTCGCAAATGATGTGTTTCTGTGATACAGTATCCCCAAAAGATGTGGACCATTTCCAGACATTTATCAGCTATGACTTTTCTGTCAAAATTGTAGACTTTCAGAGATACTGTATGCTGCCTCTCTCTCCAGGGCACAAACACAAGGGTAAGGGACCAGGGCCCGATATATATATAAATCAGTGAATAAAGATAATTTCTGAATACTTGTAAAACTATGCCATGCAAGATTTGGGGTAGTGTATGTGTGTATGTGGGAGGGGATCAATCCAGGAATATAGGCGTACTGGAATATGGGTGTACTGGAAGGGGTTCCAGGCTTCATGCAAGTCTCTGGGCCCAAAAGGGGAATGCCAGAAAACAGGTCACTTCAGTATGCGAATGGGGGAACTGTTTTGTCCGTGTTATTAGAATACAAGGGCTCCTCTTGTACAGTAAATATAAATAGTAATATTATTTATTAATATTATTTAAAAAAACAATGACTGACCTTGAGCAATGCAGGAGGAGGAGTCTTGACATTCACATTTGGTCCCCTTGTACCCAGGATCACATGTACAATTGTTACACTGGCATTTCCCGTGGCCAGAACACACGACACCCGTCCCAGACTTACAGTTGCGTAGGTTACAGTTGCAGTAAGTTCCATACACGTCCTGCACCAAGGAATGGGTTGGGTCAAAAATGGTCGTTTTATGCATGCAAAACTATTTTGAAGGAAGAGAAGAAGGTAGCGAGGTAGACAAGGTGAGGAATGGTGGAACAAGTGACATGTAAAAGTGAAAGGGGAATAAAGAAGAGGTGAGGAATGGTGATGACAAAGTAGATGAGAGACATGGACTGGAGGAGAAATTATTGTACAGTTTTGCGCAGTGGCAATATCGTAACCAATGAGGTCGAGGGTTGCTACTGTGCAGAAGTGCTTGCAGTATTGGGAAAAGCAAAAACCTCGGTGACCTACCCCTCCCCAGGAAGGGTAGGTAAGCCTTACCCCGCCTCCAAGCGGTGACCT
The DNA here is from genome assembly GCA_033782935.1 of Petrolisthes cinctipes. Classification (NCBI taxonomy): domain Eukaryota; kingdom Metazoa; phylum Arthropoda; class Malacostraca; order Decapoda; family Porcellanidae; genus Petrolisthes; species Petrolisthes cinctipes. The sequence continues at coordinate 88,103 of JAWQEG010004175.1, forward strand.
CGGGGGTACACCTCCTTTTTTTAGCTTGTTTTTATCCATTTAGGAGGTGGAGCCAAAGGGGAAGGCGGTGTGGGAGTGAGACCTAGCTTCCCCCACATATAGGTTTTAAGGTTTTTAGTGTATTTTTATTGTATTTTTTTAGTGTTTTAAGATTTTTAAATTCTTTGATTGTGTGTTTTTATATTTTGTAATTTCTTTTAAATTTATGACCGTGTTTTTTAGCTTTTGACAATGCCGACGGCCCGTGTCCCTCCGGGAATGAGCACTGCATTGGCCTTGCCAGCCATCAGTGGCCCCCCAATGGGGGAGTGGACAGCTATGGCTACTGGCGGGGGAGGGTCTCCGGGTTGCCCTGTAGAGGGAGTGGGGAAGAGGGAATGTATGAGAGTTGTAACTGTGAATGTGAATGGAATGACGGATGGGACCAAGAGGCGAGAGATTGTAGAATGCTTCAAGAAAGGAAGAGTGGATGTGATGGGAGTGACGGAGACACACGTGAAAGGATGTGGAGTGGTTGAGTGTCAGGAAGGAAGGGAGAGTGGACTGTGGGAGGGAATGGAGGGAGGAGTAGTATGGACGGGTATGAATGAAAAGAGTAAAGGAAGAGGGAAGGAAGGGTGTGCGCTGTTGGTGTCTCCGTGGGTGTGGAAGGGAGTGGATGGACATGGGTGGAATGGGTCTAGAATAGTATGGATGACTGGAAAGATTGGCTTGGTGAAGTATGCTTGGGTGTGTGCTTATGCACCAGTGAATGAAAAGAGTAAGACAGGGAGAGAGAAGATGAGAGTGTTTTGGGAGGAGTTGAATACATGTCTGAGAGGAATTGATAATGGAAGGAGAGTAGTGATGATGGGAGATATGAATGGAAAGGTGGGAGGTGAGGAAGTGGATGAGAGAGGAGAGCAAAAGAGTTTGATTGACTATGTGGCAGTGGATGAAAGGTTGAGGAAGGATGTGTATGACGCAAAAGTGGTGAGAGGAATGGTCCATTGCTCCGACCATTTTGCGGTGTTGGTGAGGATGAAGGTTAGGGTTAAGTGGGAGTATAGTAGGAGGGATGAAGGGGTGAGGAATAAGAGGGAGGTGGCTAGTGGGAAATTAGATGTAGAAGAGTATAGGGAGGAATATAAGAGGAGGGTGGGTGAGGTGCTGGGAGATGTAAGGATGGGGATAGGGGAGGGAGTAGGAGTGAATGCGGCGTATGAAATGTTTAAGATGAGAGTATTAAGGACAGCAGCAGAGGTAGTAGGATATAAGTCACAGAAGAGGGGCAAGAAAGGGAGTGCTTGGTGGACAGAAGAAGTGAAAGATGCTGTAGAGGATAAGAGGAAGGCATATAGGAGAACACTACAGAGGAATGTGCCGGAAGAAGTGAGAGAGAGATGGAAAAGAGAATATAATGTGTGTAAGAGACAAGTGAGAAGGATGGTGAGTGAGAGTAAAAGGAGAGTGGATGAGGAGTTTGGTATGAAGCTGAGTGAAAAGTTTAAAGAGAACAAGAAATTATTCTGGAAGGAGGTGAAAAGAGAAAGAGGAGAAAGAAAGTCTGGTAGTGTGAGAATGAAGAGAGAGGATGGAGTTACTGTGAGTAGAAGTGAGGAAGTGTGGAAGAGGCATTTTGATCAGTTGATGAATGGGGGGACGGGAGGGGAGGCGGTGGTGACATGCATGGGGATGGAGGCAGGTGGTAGACAACAGGATGTACAGGGAGAATTAGGAAGGGAAGAGGTTAGGAAAGCAATAGGAAAGTTGAAGATGGGAAAGGCACCGGGGGTGGATGGGATAACTGCTGAAATGTTAAAGTGTGGGGGGGGAGGAAGTGGTGGAGTGGATGTTGCTTATATGTACATTGGCGTGGAGGCAGGGAGAGGTGCCAGAGGATTGGAGGAGAGCCATAATTGTACCTTTGTATAAGGGGAAGGGGAGTAAGGATGAGTGTGGTAGCTATAGGGGAATAAGTCTTCTTAGTGTACCGGGGAAGGTTTACAGGAAGGTTCTTACTGAAAGACTGGTTGAAGTAACAGGGAATAAAGTTAGTGAGGAGCAGGGAGGGTTCAGAAAGGGTAGAGGATGTGTGGACCAAATATTTGCATTAAAATCAATAGTTGAGAAATATATTGGGAAGGGTAAGAAGTTGTATGCTGCCTTCATGGATTTGGAGAAGACATACGATAGAGTTGATAGGAAAGCTATGACAGAGGTGTTGAGAATTTATGGTGTTGGGGGGCCTTTGCTGAAAGGTATTGAGGCTTTTTATGCAGATGCAAAAGCATGTGTACGGGTAGAGGGTGATCTAAGTGAGAGTTTTAATATTAGTGTAGGGCTGAGACAGGGGTGTGTTATGTCACCATGGTTGTTCAATATATATATGGATGGTTGTATGAGAGAGGTGAAAGCCAAAGTGAATGGTCTGGGGGTGAAGTCGAGGCTGAATGAAGTAAATTGGTCCCTGGTGGCAAGTTTGTTTGCGGATGACACTGTGCTGATGGCTGAGAATGAAAGGAATTTACAGAGAGTGGTGGACGAATTTCAGTCTGTGTGTAAACGAAGGAAATTGAAGGTGAATGTAGATAAAAGTAAAGTGATGGTATTTGAAAGAGCAGAAACTGAAGTGATTGACTTTGCTACACCTTACAGAGTGGCTGTACCAACTGGGACGAAGTGTGAGATAACTCTGAGGGGCGAGAGGATGGAGGAAGTGAAGGAGTTTAAGTACCTGGGTACAGTTATGTGTAAACATGGAAGTATGGAAGGAGAAATTAGGGAGAGAGCAGTGAAGGGTAGACAGGTCATAGGATCACTGGGGAGGATTATGAAGGGTAGAAGTGTGAGTATGGAAGTGAAAAGGGGACTACGAAATAGTATAATCCTGCCAACACTGACATATGCGTCGGAGACATGGACATGGAGTAGGGCGCATCAGTCTAGAATAGGTGCTGTGGAAATGAGTTACTTGAGAGGAGCATGTGGACTTACTAGATGGGATGGAGAAAGTAATGAGAGTGTGTATGAGAGATGTGGTATGAGTGAGAAGGCAATTGGCATTGAGTGTGGAGTGGTTGAGAGAGTGAAACGTGATACATTGAGATGGTTTGGACATGTGGAGAGAATGCAAGGCGAGGAATTTGTAAAGAAGGTGTATGGAAGTGAAGTTGTGGGACCTGGTGTGAGAGGCAGACCTCCGGTCAGATGGCAGAACAGAGTGGAAGAGTATGTAAAGGAGAGAAACATGAGGGGTAGAGTAGGGATGGACCAAGTAAGGAGGGAGTGTTGGAACAGGGAGAACTGGAGACAATTCTGCCGTGGCCACCCCCTTGGGGGGAGTTCCCGGAGGGAGCGAGGCGTCGGAGCTATAGATAGATAGAGATTTTGGGATTAATAATTATATAATCATTTTGAGCATCGGAGGATCGACTGCATGAAGAATACCTAACCTTCTTTACATGGTATTGATATATTCCTTTTAAAATGGTACTGTACTGTCAGCAAGTTGTACACTACTGATTCTCCCCAGTCTAAGCCAATATAAAGATATGACATTATAGGTTGTCTGCTTTATGGCACAAACTGGGGGAATTAGGAATCTCCAGTAAGTTGACAATCCTTAGTGCTATTAGCCACATGACCTTAGCTGCCTGGTACTAGCAAAGCATTATTGTTGTTGTTGTTCTGACCACTCAATGACATATACCTGTGCAGTTCTGTTCCATATAAGTGAGGGGGGAATACAGTGTGAGAGGTAGGGAAATGAGGCTGTAGAGTGAGGTGGAAGGTAGAGAGAGTGGGCCATAACATAAAGTAGAGAGCAAGTTGAGTCAGGGAGGCAGGAATATAGTGATGCTGGTAGGGTGAATGAGGCATGTAGAGAAAGGAGTGAGGCAAATAAAGTGTGTTTGAGAGGAACAGTACGATGAGGAAGATTAGTTCGTATAAGGAAGGCAGGATAGTATAAGCTAGGGAGGAATAATAGAGATGGTCAGTGAGGCAGGCAAAAGAATGAGGATAGCAAGTGAGGCAGGATATAAGACTGCGATAAAGAGAGCAAATTAAAAGTACAAAACGTGAGACAGGAGGGAACTTACAGGGTCGTTTCCCCCACAGATACATGTGCCACAGCTACAGGCCCCCCGGCCTGAGCATATCTTTCCATCATTAGGGTTGATGCATCGCTCCAAGTCGTCTTGGCTGTCGCTTAGGTCACTGGGCAACACATGTTTATAGTTTACAATTATTTAATATATATATGATTGTACAAGTCATTTAGTGTTTTCTATTCTTTAATTTTGTTGTTTATTTGTGTATTTAGTGCTTGTATTTGGTGTACTATGTGTTGTGTAAGAGGAGTTGGGGATGTGTTGTTTGTCTGCATTTGGTATAATTGTATTGAATTTTTGTACAGCAGTGTTACTGTTTGTTAGTGAAGACATCCCAGTTGGCACTTTTGTAGTTTGTGTTTGTGTGTCTGTGGCCAATTGGGGTGATTATGTCCTGTACAGTATATACAGTAGTTGTTCTGATCTAGCATCAAAGAAAATTCAATACAGGTGGGGAGTTAATCCAAGTCGAAATAATTTCAATATACTGTATATATATATATAAAAAGAGAGAGAGAGAATATTACCTTCCATCAACATATTTGTTACTACACTGACACTTCTCTCCTCGAAAGTCCGTGTCGCAGCGGCACACCCCACATACCAGTGTCCCACTCTCACTGCAGTTCTCTGACTTGGGAATGTTATGTTCCTGTTGCAGTAAATGAGGAAAAATATGACACTGTTAGTATAATTTAGGGCATACTCCTAATAACATCCAAAATAATTAAGCTATAAATATCATAATAATTTTGTGGTTCAAGAGGGAAGGACCTGTATGCAATATATTACTTAGAGTGTCTTCACACTTCACCAGTTTTGACCTGATCACATTCAACTCATTATATTATGTATCTTTTCTTCTTCTTGCAAAGTTTTCTGTCCCTCTTTTCTCCTTCTCTATTGAACTGGAGTGGCTCACCTTCCCATGATGGCACTAAGATATCATTATGAGAATAACTTTCACCTTCTCTATTGAGGAGAATGGTAGTCTACAGAACTTGGCCAACCAACTTTTTCGGTCAAGGTTTTTGATGAACACATGAACCGGAGGAATAAAAATATATACAGTAAGGCCTTCTATGGAAAAACCAACAGATGAAGTGCCTCTTAAGTTACAAATTCTTTAAGGCAGAGGTACAAAGACATTAGATAATGGATTATGGGAAGTGATGGAACTGTAAGGAGGAGGAGCAGTGTGTAACAGGGTGAAAGGGGGAAGTGTTAGGAGAAAGGGGAGATAACCATTTAGAAAGGGAAGGCAGGGAAAGAGGATTGAAAACTGTAAAGGAGAGTGTGGAAAAGAGATACACAGTAGGGAAGGTGGCCAAGTGGTTAGTGTTCTGGATTCGTAAGCTATAGGTCAGGAGATTGATTCCTCTCAGGTGAGGGCCTGAGAATATTTTCTCTTTCGATTTGAATTTCAGGCACTAACTATAAGGCCGCTGAACGTCGTAAAACACCCTCGCTGGTACCATAAGTGCTGCAGTACTGTATTTGAGAATTGCCTTCACTTCCCTCCCTCTGTGGCTGGGTACCAGTTCGGAAGTCGTGACGTGTGTGTGTGAGTAGCAGTTGACCTGGGCCACGGTAACAGGCTTGATAAAGCCTATGTCCAGTGTTGGGAGGAAAAAAAAAAAAAAAAAAAAAAAAAAAAAAAAAAAAAGAGAGAGAGAGTGAGTGACAAGGAGAGAGATAGGACAGAAAAAGAGAACTCACAACAGAATCGCAACTACAGGAACACTCAAAGTCAATCTCCAATACGAGTTTGTCCTGCAGAGTCTGCACCTCCACGTATCTGGTCGCTCCGTCACTTGGACACTCATTTGCCTGTTAAAAGGATATACGATGCATCGATTTAAAAAACATGAATTCAAAGGTGCTGCAATAGTTATTTCATCATCCATGAAGTTCTGAGGTAATTGTTAGAGTTCCTACTTAATCTGCATATTCACAGAAATACTGTTGCAAACATTGATATATCCCTTCTTTTGATTATTATGTCAAGATGGAGTATATACAACCAAATTCACTATCGAAACAACAACTACCGTACTTCAGTTTAAAATCGTACTAATGAAGCTTGCATAGCTGCTTGGTGGAACCAGATAAGTTACCTGGCCTACATGACAGCTTGATGGAATTCATACCCAATTCTATCATTCTATAATGTTCCATGATTAAATAGTACTAACCGTGATATTGAGGTGGAACTTAATGTTATCCCCAGGCTGGACACCACTGCAGCTGGCAGTGTTGGGCAGGAGAGGTCCTCCATCTGTGCATTGAGCGCTGTATTCCATTCTAAACTCAGAACCACTGTTGTCACTCAAACTCACTACTGATGACAGTTTCTGCAGAAGAGGTTAATAATCATGATATCACTTTGTCAAAAGGTTGTAGTCACTTTGTTTACAAGTAAAAATTCCCAATATCTTGTTTGTCTCAAACTTGCTACACTCTTCACTATCACTCTACTCTAATATATCATTGCAGTTACTCGTGGTTAATATAAGAACTCCCTGTAATGGTTACTTCCTGAAATTTAGAGCCTCATTAACACCATTCTATAACTTCTAACGAGTTTTATTCCCGTATAATAAGACTACTGTACTGTATATCTGCCACAGCTTACACACTGGACTGTAGACCACACCAGGTTAGAAGAAATTTTACATTCTTCTTCCCTAGTCCCTGGTGAAAAAAGTTTGAAGTACAATTACTGCACCTTCCAAAGTTCTGTTTTCTGCCACCAAAGGTCATCAGTGTAGTTTTGTTTCAGGTGGAGTATTCGTTAATTTTGCATCACACAAACATTGCTCGCTTGGGAATTTTTGGCAAATTTATGGTCCTTTACAAACATTGGGAATAAAAAAAGCAGAGAAATACCACATTATATAAGCCAAGCTATTACACTGATCCCTAATGGCAACCGACATACATCTGGAGGCTACTGTACCTAAAAATGTTCAGCCAGGGTTGAGTCTGAACATTGGCATAATTTGCCACCTGTGGACTTCCCTGAGTAAATGTCCAATGACACGCATATAGTCTGGATTTTGCTCAGCACTGACAGCAATAAAATGGCTATACTGTAGTTAACATAAGCAACCCATTCAAGCAGACAATAATTCTATCCTTCATTTTTTGATGTGGAATATTGCAATGGCTATGAAAGCATTATTATTATTATTATGTTTGAATTTTAGTGATGTGAGTATACAATACTGTAATTATATCAAATGGGAAAGCAGCAGCTAATCAGAAAGTCCTTTTTATGGTTATTGTTGAACTCACTTGGTACTGATCCCTGACCAGGTCGATCACATTGCTGGAGTCTGCATTGAGGAGGCCATATGAGGAAGTCTCCACCAGCTCGTGCAACTTCTGGTAGATATCCACGTGTCCAGTCACCGCGAAGATGATGTTGATCTGATGCTCCTTCGCCACTTTGTTAATCTTTATTAGCAGAGGACAACCGATTGATATAAGGAAGTGTATTAATCAGTTAACATTCATCTTGAGCCTTATGAGAATATTTCACCACCATCCTTGGAAACTTTCCTACCCTTAGGTGACTTCATCTGAACATTTTGATTTTCTTTTAAGTACAGTATTCTCAAACTTTAGGTCATATAGGCGAGGGATATACAGCTTCAAACCATGACATAGTATGCTCTGGCCAAGCACAATAGATAATACATTACCCTTGGGAGTTAACCTCACAGAGACATATATTCTCTCTCTCTCTCTCTCTCTCTCCAGGTTTTAATTAAACTATTCTGCATTTTCTTTGCATTATTCTGCTATTTAATTTTATACCTTATAAATATGTAAAAATATATTGTCAACTCCTCAGCCTGGATTTGTTCATGTGGTACTCTAGTGGTGTTTCTTCATAAACCTGACAAACTTACTACCTTTATTATATTTTTGGTCCCCACCCACCTGACCGATGGATGGATAGTCGTACTTATCGTAGTCAGTGTACATGTTGTTGGTCAGATGGCACTGCTCGTCATTGGGCTCCACAACTCCTCCCAGCTGAAGTGAAGATGGTAACATACAGTATTTGAAATTACTAAAACCAGATAATTTTTTTCTTCTTTAGGTAAGCACTACTTTCGTTCAGTTTTAAAAGTTTACTAGTTGTACAGTCAGCAAAATAAGTATTGGAACTCCCCTATTGATAGTTATAGTTAAGTTCCATGAAAGGGTGGTTCCAATACTTTTGTGCTGACTGTACAGGTATATCATTTCATCCAGATACAGTGACTTGTGTTCAAGTGCTTTGCCTAAAATTACAGCACACAACTTCAATGACAGAGGAAAGGTCCTTATTTGATGCTGGGAAAGGGTAACTAACCGTGGTCCAAGAGTTACATACCCCAGTTGTCAGGGTAGATTAATTAGCTGGTGTCCCATAATACTCTGAAAATAGATTGGTCGGAAAGTAAATAAAAATGTGTCAGTGTGATACCCGCTATATATAAGACTCACCCTGCCAGCACCTGCATAATGGAACTTGGCGTCAGTGGAGAAAACGATGATCTTCCTGGCCTGTTGTCGCCATCCTATCTGATTACACACCATGGCTTGCATTAGAGCATCAAATCCTCCTTCAGGGGAGTCCATGTTGCCAGAGATCTGAGCATTCCTAACCGTATCCTGTTGTAAGAAAAATGGAAGAATTCATGACCATGGAATTTTCAGTTAAAGGAGAGAACTTCCCCTTGGTAAACTGTAAATTAGCTACTGGTGCCAAACAAACTTTGCCAGGAAACAAATCACCCCAATATTACCATAGGGGACCTGTTAGTGGCATGCTTTGAAAGATTCATTATCCTACAATTTACCGTCAAGAGTTTCTCCCATCTAGAACAGCTGCAAATCCATTTGCCAAACCAACAAAATTTTCTTCATGCTACACGTATTTGATCATTTTTACTGGTAACTGTCTGTGATTTTTATGTAATAAGCAAAGTACAGTACTTGAGGAAAAATAACCACGACTCCAACAGCAGTCAACACTCAAAGTATATAACCAATGATTAATTTCTGCACAAGCATAAAATAGTTAGGAAATTAAACAGGTAGTTATTCAGACTACTGAATGACTTGGTTAAAGTTGGCAGAGCAAACAACAAGTGAGTTCAATTGGTCTGGGACTCACTCTGAAGAGCTGGGCGCTGTTGCTTAAGGAGAGGTGGTTTATGAAGGAGTACGGCGGAGCACAGCCAGGACAAGGATTATTTATCCTGTAGACAAAGACACAACAAATAAATACACTGTACAAGAAGAGTTTATTATTATTATTTTGCCACGGTGTGCTCTAGATTTTATACTGTGTCATGGTACGAATGATTAGAGCAGAATTTATTCACAAGACCTGGCCAATGCCATCCTACACTCCACTAATAGGCCGACTGTATTGACAAAAGTGGTGCTTCCCACCTCTATACAAGTAACCACATGGTCTATACTTCACTCCCCGGGCAAGACAAGCGACTGTATAATTATAGAGTCTAGATAATAACCCTTTGCTCAGTGACACATCATCCTATTCTAAAACCTATATTCTATTATCTAAAGAATGTTACTGTATATATATGTACACTAACTTTCCTTCACATCCATTTACAACAATTTTCCTCCCATCCTCACAAAATGGACCCTCTCAATCACCTTTTTCCTCAGGCACTATATGACCTCGCTGTTGCGGCGCCTAATATCAACCAAACAATCAATCAATCCTCGCAATATGTCATCACCTTTCTGCATAATTTTCTATTCCACAGCTCAACACTCATAATTATATATTCAGTTTTATACTCGATCGTCTATTGTGCACACCCTCCCACTTTCAAACTCTGCTATATATACTGTATTCACTATTCATTATTATTATCATCATCATCATTAATTAAGTGTCGCTTCACCCTTCACCCCACACTCCTCACCCAACAACCTACACTAAATTCACTAATACACACACTCCTTAACCCACAACACACACTAATTATACACACATACACTCCTCATCCCACACTCTAATATACAGACTCCTCACTCCACAACACACACTAATACACATACTCATCCCACAAACCACATTATAATATATACACACTCCTCACCCTACAACCCACACCAATACACACATACTGTACACTCTTCACCCTACAACACACACTAATACACATACTCCTCATCCCACACTAAGTTAAGGGGGTGCGGGAGTAGGGGACAGGCTTGGGGGGTTTGGGGTGTGTGGGAATAGGGGGACAGGCTTGGGGTGGGTAGAAAGCCTGTCCCTTATTCCCACACCCCCCTAACCCCCCCCCCCTCCAAGCCTGTCCCCCTATTCCCGCACCCCCTTAATATGCATACCAAATTACCAATAGAGTACACACTTACAGTAGGGTCGATTCCACAGTGATATTCGTTTGTTAGCTTCCTAGTACCTACCCAACCACACATAGCCTATCAGACTTCATTATTTTCCAAAAGCTGAGTATCCACATTGATAAAATCTATTAAAACAGTTAGATGATAATGATCACTGTAGAGTTTATTCACCAAATTCATTAAATAATTCAGCCATAAGTCATTTAAACGGCTAACATTCTTTCGTTTGCGTGCTTACACACCACTACCAACGACTGTGGAATCGATCCTTAAAATTAGTCCCTGGACCGTGACACGAGTGGTCCTTGCGTGGCTGATAACGGTGATTTGTGGTATAAAACTAACGACACGGAAACCACAGTCAGACCACCAAGCAGCCACATGTGGTCACTGGTCTGTGTGTCCCGAGCCTATAATACAATCGCCGCCACGTGTGGTGTGGATCAGCGTCTCCTCGCCACAGACGCCTACACACTCGATGGTGTGTTCAAACTTCAGAGGTTCACTTCAAAACAATGGAAACCTAACTTATGGCAAGCCACATCCCCGCGACTGCGTGTGGTTCTTGCATGGCGACCACAAAACGCTCGTGTGTCACCGGCCTTATTTTAGGGTCGATTCCAGTGGTATTGGTTTGTTAGCTTCCTAACCAACCACACTTGTAAGGCTTCTTTATTTTCCAAAAGCTGAGTATCCACATTCACAAAATCTATCCAACAGTTAGATAATGATCACTGCATCGTTTACTCACCAAATTCATTAAATAATTCACCCATTAGTCATTTAAACGGCTAACATTCTTTCGTTTGCGTGCTTACAAACCACAACGAACGACTGTGGAACAGTGGAATCGACCCTCAATTTCTCAAATCTCTATAATTATTATTATTATATGTTTGATTTATCAGGACCTACTGAGTCACGTAATCAAGGAAAACTGGAAAAGTTCTATTTCACGCTGAATTTATATAAATTATTGAACATCTGTTTTACTCACACTTCTCACTCTCATATACAGTCGGCTAAAAAAGTATTGGAACTCCCTTATGGAAAAGTATAATTAATTTCAATGTAAGGGTGGTTCTAATACTTGTTTTGCCGACTGTACAGTAGGCCTACTTATATACTTTAGTGGTGAGGTGTCGACGTAAGGCATGAGGACTTTATCGACAAAGGAGCCAAACCCAAGGCGATATTGTGACGTAAGGTTTCTCAGTAGTTCAGCCAGTTTGATGCCCACATCTGCCACACTCTCCTTGTCGTCCTTCATGGAATTGGAGAGGTCCATCAGGTAGTACAGATCCACAGGGTAGTCAGTGGCCAGACGGTAATTGATGTTGATGCTTTGTGCCACTCCTGTATGCAGATTATCATTATTATATTACTTGGTTATAATATATACACACACATAATTTATATAGTTTTGGACCGAATATACAGGTTTTCAGTTTGAATTCTGTTGTACAGTTGAAATTGCTTTAGTTATTATGGAGATTTTTATAACAATTCAGAAATGACTTGCCAATGCTATTTTAACAAATCAGTATCAGCTTAAGCTAACTTTACCATTTCATCGTAATCGTAGTTGATTTAATTACTGTATGACGAAAGTGTTTCTGGAATACTATAATTGAAAGTCACCACGACAAGCCCAATTATCTGTTTTAGTGCACAGGATGTTACTGTAAAACTGCTCCCATACTTAATCATATATTCTCAAGACATTTAATTTCACACGAAATAAGAAAAATATCAACGCTTACCTTTCCTGAGTCTGAGATTCATTTTCTGTGGTGAAATCTGAATGATATTGCTGTCTGCTGATGCCTTCCTTTTAATATCTGTGAAGAGATATTGAGTAAGCACACGCACTCTAGAATGCAGAATAATTCCAAGGACATACTACAATGCAATCGCGTAAAAATAGAAGGCCAAATGAACAATTATAACACTGTTATGTGGTAAGCATTTAGTATTACGCTGGCCATAAACTCACTGGCGAGCCCACAGTGTACTCTTATATACTTAGTTTAATTTGGCTCAAGTATCTACGTTGTGGGCCCCCGTAGTGGGGTATAGCCTGTAGTGATGTGGGCAATACTTTAAGAGTTTTGGCGCCCCTTCAGACCCAGCCACTTCCTTTCAGTTCTGCAACTGTCCCTCCTTTCTTTCTATTTCCTTCCTGCTTGCTGTGTCACCTCTCTATCACCTTCTCCTGGTGCTATATGACCTCGCTGTTGCTGCGCCTATATCAATCAATCTACACTGTCGGCAAGCCCGGCAGGCCTCACTGAACAGTTCTAAAACCCACACGATTCAGTCGGTTGATCAGTGCATGGGCACAACATCGTCGTCATGTAGTTTTCTAATTCATTCTCCTCAAGCGCAAACCCTACAGGGCCTACACAAAGCTCCTCCCCCCCCCCCCCGTCTCTCTTTCTCTCTTTACCAGTAAGTGGTTCATCTCTGGACACTATGGCTTGGTTGGCTGGGTTCTCCAAGTATCCTGGCTCGCAGTTGTTCATGTTGTAGGATTGGACCTGGCAATGATAGACCGTCTCTACCTGTGTCTGCAATCAGTCAAAGTATTGTTTTAATATTACAAACCCTCAAAATTTTATTAAAAAATAAAAATACTAGCAATATTACTCTGTAAGTTAGCTAAAGGATCTTTGAGTAACGAATGAATGGAAAGACCGTTCACGACTGTAACTTGCCCACTTTACCTACAACCGCCTGGAGTTATTAGTCATGACTGTGGTATTGTTAAGATACCGTAATTAAAAAGAAATAATTTACATAAAAAACGGAGCCCAATTTCAAACCATCCCCAAAGGAAGATTATCACAAGTTATGTTTTTTTTTTTTATTGTGGCAAGGTCACTTGATGTTCATACCTGTGTGTTGTTCCTAAACTTGGTGCACCACTGGCAGCCTGGGGTCTGGATGCAGTCGGCACAAGTTCTCTGTTCCGGACACCCCTGCTGACTCTTCACCTCCACCACCACCATTGCCCCTAGTACTATCACCAACACCCAACACCTCAACATGGTGCCTGCCCTGCTGAAAGAGAAATATGTGATGAAAGTTCCGACACCAATTATTTTCCTTCTGGTTATTACGGGTATACTGTATATCTATATAGAGGTAAAGTTGGGCACATATATTTATTTTTAGACAATCATCGATCATCCTCTCCGTGAATATTAACATTGTACCATCACAATAATCCGTCTGAAAGCCCCAGTGACCTATTCTGAGACTGAAGAAATGCACAAGACCAAGAAAGGAGGCAATATCTAAAAGGATCTCGACGTCCCATCTGTAATTTCCTGTCCAGTTCGTTGTTCAAAGTTTGGTTTTTCTTCTCGCTAACTCCATATTTTTTCTAGGGTGGAGATGATTGCTATCACATCGTGGCACAGACATGCTAGTAACGTGAGTAACACCATGCAAATTACTCAAAATCTCTCTAATTCTGGCGGCCAGCTCAAAGTCAACTCTTACGTATTGTTGCTAGGTTTTTATTTATTAAATCATAACCGAAATCATAAAGTTGTTAAATACAAACGGGTATAGTAGGTGAATATGGTATGCAAGTATAATATTTTGGGCAAACGAGCATACAGACAGTCTAGTTACAGAATGTTAATTGCAAAATATTTCTATCTGTGCATTTTTCTCAACCGATGGACCATAAAAAAAGAGAATATATTGAATGATTAAGGGATCCTCTGCAGTTGATTTTATCCCCCAAATGAGGGTTGTTCATGATTGGACGAAGGGGAACTCCTTTTTTTATCTTTGATTTGTTACCCTTTCAGGAGTATGAGTGTAAACTTTAAAAACTGTATTATTTCAGCTATAAATACTTTTGACTATTAGAAAAAAACGATAGCTTTAGCCTGAATGATAGGACATTTAACCAGACTACACAAAAAGCTCATTCCTCTCGAGGGAAGAAAATATTAATTGATTTAACGATACATTTACATTTTTAATAGTGAGGGTAATTGATCCACATGGGAGTGACGAGTGGTGTGGACGGGTATGGTAGTGAACAAAGAAGAGACCGGATTTCCTGAGATAAACCAGAATTTTAAGCTACTGCTGTAATAATTATCTCATGCTCGTTATCACCCACTCTCTGTCCACGTAGCCTACACTCCCTGCAATTGCCTAGCTGCCCTTCCTGCATGCTGAATTTACCTATACTCTCCTGTTCCATCTCTGCTTTGCATCCATGATAATATGAACCCTCTTTCTCACATAGTCCAACTGATCTCGATATATCCCTACTTATCTATCCTGTCACTTACTTCATCCTGATTCCCCTGTATACCTGACCCGCTCTAGCTCTTGACACACCATGTACTGGAGCACTGCTGACACCCTTCTTCCAAACTCTTTATTTAATTTAACCTTATTTGCATGTCACAATTAATTAACCTGGTTCTCTGACTCGCTATCTCTGCTGCACCTAGCTTCGCCAATCTGTTTTCCGCTACACTCTGTTCATCTTATTAGTGTTCTTACGACCTTTCGCTAGCCATATCCTGCTCCTTTGTTGTTGTGACTTATGACACCCTGTTACGCCTTTTTCACATATACTCTTTCCCCAGGACAGTGTTGGTAAATCTGAAGCAAATTATTCCTTTAAACTATTCCAGGCAACAGGCCACCATTATTTTTGTCCATCTGGTGCTGTTTCCTGGCATAATTTGGAGTAATCAGGGTGCTATAATGTGCCAAAAGTGTATTACCCCCTGAACATATTCCTCAATCCTGCCTCATATTCCTCCACTCTCATATTCGTCATTATCATTTTATGAAGAAGTATAATTATTAAGCAGATCATATCAAGTTACATATATTTTCATCATGAATGGCTGTATTACTGTATATAGTACTTCTTAACAACTTTACCATGTAGGTAGTTGAGAATTATTTTCAAAAGAACTTGTGCGGATAGTTGTTTAACACGAATTAAGCTTACTCATGACCACGCCGTCGAAGATGAATCCAATCCCTGATTATTAATTTAATCTTAAGCTTGGTGTAAATGAAAAAAAAAAAGCTAAATAAGTACAGGACCTTCTTAACTGTTGTTCCTGTGACACCTTGTATGAAATACGGTATATGTCGTGCGCGCGCGTGTATAATTGAGAGAATAATTAACCACAGCTTGGATTTGTTTCTGTGCAAAGACAGTTCTTGAACCCGGGATAGTGGAACAAGAGGCAAGAACACTTCCATTGAACCTTACCCCTTACAACTCCCTTTCATAATGATCCATCCATCATCCGTACCAGTCTGTCGAGCTAGATGGTAGCAAATTAAGTGTGTGGTACTGCAATATCGTGGTTTATCCCTTCGGATCAAGAAAGAGTAAAGATTGTGTTTGTCTCCTTATGAATCACGCTTCACATGAAGGAGTGCCACACCTTATAAGGTGTTCTCTTACTGGTAAACTACATCAATGACGGCATATCCTGTTACCAAAAGCATTTTTTGGTATACAAATGGTTAAAAATCATGCATGTTGTCGCACTATGTAATAGATTGATGTGATTTAAAAACTGGTTTGTATATAATAATATTATATTATCTATGAGTATAGCTACGACTCTCAGTTATTAAACTCAAAGTAACGTATATTATACTGTAAGAATGAATTATATCAACTTAACGCTGGTAGATCAAGATGTAGCATCATATAAGCTGAAGCTTGTATGAGATATTCTAATTTCTAGGACAGTGATTAAAAATTATATCTGAAAGTTATTGGCAGTACGATAACTTTATAGAGTTAATTGTAGTAGTGATCGTGAGAATATAATTGACGAAAGCGTGAATGGTTGGCTACTACTAACTGCCATTGTTTGAAGAGAGAATATGAAAATATAGGTTTCCACATTTATCGTTTACAAAATCATAACCAGTACATGACTTACCTGTGTTATGGTGTTTATCTGGACTATCCTCAGAACACATATACTAACATCAATTTATTAGGAGCGAAGCAGCATACGTCCTTACCCACCAAGCTTGTACTACTCACTAACTCGTTACTCAGTAGTGACTCTATCATACCAGTTTCCTACTCACGCAGATTACGACAGGACTGACACACCCATTGTGACATTGTGCATTCTCTGGACCCTGGACATACCCACACAACTCGCGCTTATGATTTTCCACTTAAAACTACATATACATTTATATGCTTCCCGCGTTGACGATAAGGAAACTTGTTGGGATCAAGGCAGCTGCTTGGGATAACTAACCCCACCAACCCTACGCGAGCTTATTACTTAAGTATCTTCGCGGAGGAAACATATTGTATTAATCTTTTTTGACAGTACACCCTCTAGCTCCTTCGACCCTTGACAGTTTTAATTAATTCACGGACAACTTTCCAAACAAAGTCCACTGCACTAAAATCGCTAAATATACGCAACCCATTTCACATAGTGTAGGCTATTTCCCTGATTTAGCCTCATCGTCTGTCTATAATGTTCAAACCAATCCGGCCCAAACCAAAGGCTCTTCGTCTTTCAATTCGTATTGCAAAATAATAGGAACAGAGTGACGAAGAGAACTTTTCCTCTAATAAGAAGTAATTTAATAAAACCATCCTCATTGAACATCAATTATTTTGTTTGCATTCTCTTTTGCCCCAACACTCGTCCTCACGTACACTCGTGATACATAATTCCTGACCTGAGTGTGAGGAGCAGAAAGCTTCGAATCGTCTCGTATTGCTCATTTCCCCACCCAGTACACCTATACAGTAGAGGCTGAGTTCGAATGCAGGGTATGTGTGGTGCCTGCCGTCCGTCTCTGGTCAGAAATTACGTATCATGAGTGTACTGTACATACGTGCTTACTCATGCTTAATTTTCCTTACAAAAACATTCCCCCTGAGGATGCTATGTAATATTACATTTTTCCTTACAAAATCATTTCCCAGGGTGATAAAGTGCTATGTAACATAATAAAAAATTCTTATATGTGAGGGATACTTCCACGAGGGAAACACAGGACCGAAGTGCTGTTGAAAAGGCAAACGTCAAAGCAAGTGGCTACTGAGCCTCGATGAGAGTGACGGCCGACGGCCATATTGGATATAAACACGTACAGGAAACATGGACAGCTGCCGGTATAAACATTAACCTTACTTACATTTTTATACAGGTGAAGAGTAATGGACTGGGTTTCTTTGTAATTCCCAGGTACTATGAGAAGCATACAAGGTGCATATGTACCATAAGTAAGACGACGTACTAGTAGTATTAGTATTGGTAGTAATACCGGTAGTATTAGTAGTAGTAGTTGTAATAATAATAATAATAACTGTATATGTCGTTAATTTAGTAGCTTGTTGAAAAATTAGGGTAATGTATAAATAAATTATGGTAATACTTGTTGTTTTGCCAGTGCGGACTTTAATGGGTTGAATTTGTGTGGTTGTGTAGTGGTGAGTGAGATGGGAATTGAGGTGTGTACTGGTTTCTATAGAATTAAGGCATTTGTGGACTAACAGTGATGAGTCCACCGCCATTGCTGTTGGTCAAGTCTTGTCTAATGGTGATGAAATTGCGAAATGTAGGTGTGTTTTGGGTATTTATTGAAAGAATTACCGTTTTGTAGCAGTGTTGCCAGATCCGGCTAGGTCCCAGTAATTTGCCTCGCTCATTTCCTGTACTCTACCATGGTTATTTCCCGGTAGTTTGCCCAGGTTAGGTCCCGGTAGTCTGATGCGGTCTAGGTTAGGTAAGGTCAGGCTAATTTCAAAATGCCCCATTTGAATATGTCCTATCTTGGAAATGGGGCATTTGTGGAGGAAATGCCATAGAAGAAAATAATCTTAGAATTGTCTAAATAAGTGGGTAATGAACTAAATGAAGGTAGAAAAATCGTACGCAGTACTGGTAATTCTTTCAATATTTACCGTTTTTGTGTGTTGCGTAATTTTGTTTCTTGTAAGATGGCAATGTGTATGTTGTGTTGTATGATGAAGTATGTGAGTTCTTGTTTTTTGGTATTGATACCATCTACATTTAGTTGAAGTACTTTATGTTAATGTTGTGTGTGTTAGGTACTGCTGCATGGGGGTGAGGAGGAGGAGGAATCTGTGGAGGGGATGGAGTTGGAAGTGGAGATAATGGTGGTAGGGGTGATGGAGGTTGTGGTGCTAGGTGATGTTGGTGATGAGGGTATTTGTGGCAGAGGTGGGAGATGTTGTGGCTGGGTTATTGTGGGGCATGAGGAACAGGTCCATGTGTTTGTGTAGTGTTTTTTGGAGGCAAATGTTGTACATGTGAAGTGGGTCCAGTTTTTGCAAGAGTTGCATTGAACTGAACCCTTTGTCTGGTTACTGGATGTGATGGGTTTTGAGCATGTCGGACATGTGTATTTCTAAGTGGGTCCAGGATTGCTTTTGATGTCTCCAGCTAGAAGGAGAAGCCAAGAAATGACAGCTGGAGAATCATTTCTCGGAGATGAAAAAATGTGTAGCTGTGTATGTAGTGTGAGGGGTGTGGTATTGCCCCGGGTGACCAAAGCCATTCCCAGGGACTCGTCTGCCTTTGGTGGGGGCAGGGGTGGGGGTATTTTGTGGCGGTTTGGCCCCTATGGCTTCCTTCCTTGGTAGCTCTGGGGGTTGATCCCACGACGTAGACGCCTCCATTCCAGGATCAGTCGTGCAGTTTTTCAAGATAGGTTTTACCCCACCCACCCTTTATTTTAAATTTTCATAGCCTTATCTAGTCATATTCTTGGACACTCAGAACACCTTTCACTGTTATTAAAACAGTAGATTAATTACTGTAAACCAGTTAATTTATTATAGGAAACAGAGAATGTACAACCATGTCTGATAGTGGTGGACCAGGGTCCAAGGAGTGTTGGAAAGCAACTGAACACAGTTCGAAAAAGTGAGTCTTCTAAACCTCTCTCAACATTGAGAATGGTTTGAAAAATTTACTTGTTCGTACTCTGTTCAGTTGCTCTCCAACACTCCTTGGACCCTGGTCCAGTACTATCAGCCATGGCTGTACATATCATTATGTTCTTAATACAAAAGAATATTCCTAGTGGCCATATATTTATTTTAATCTCGATGTTCTGAACTAGAATAATAATAAGGAATGTTTTACTTGAATCCAAATTAAGTAGTTTAAACTACCTGTAGATATTTCAAACAGAGGTTATGTGTTGTACCATCAGGATTACAAAGGACTACTCCTGAAATACATTCTTTAATAAATTAAATTAAATTACCCATTGTATTCTTTGATGAAGCATGTTCTTTAATAATGTATGTCCTTTAAGAGAACTTACAATTGGTTCATTACAGATTGGAAGCAGCAAGGGAGGAATGGAGCCAGAAAGGCTGCTAGTTTGGAAAGTATTGCAATTTGGAGAAGAACATTGTTTCTTGACTGTATGTGATGTGTGTGGGCTACTAGCTGCACCAACTTGACAGAACTGAAGGTAAGTAATAAACCAACAGTAGAACTAGACAAATGAACAAAGGGCAATCAGATCAGCACTAGACATATGAGTATAGACAGTAAATGCTAGACAGCTAGAGTACAATACAACAAAGTACTCAATGGACAAACAGAGAGAAACAATGC
Organism: Petrolisthes cinctipes; assembly: GCA_033782935.1. NCBI lineage: Eukaryota > Metazoa > Arthropoda > Malacostraca > Decapoda > Porcellanidae > Petrolisthes > Petrolisthes cinctipes. The sequence continues at coordinate 108,249 of JAWQEG010004175.1, forward strand.
TAGACAGACGAACAAAAGACAATTTAACACGAGATCAAAGGACTATTTTAATAACATTGGACAGAAGAAAGGCAGATGCTAAATCTTGGACTAATAACATTTCCTTTAGTGCAGAGATTCTTTTGTTGGTGAATTGGAGTGCTAATGATTCCTTTAAACTATGCTAAGAAACAAACTACCTTAATGTTACTACAGTAATAGGGGATTTGTTTTGTGGCATAAGTTGGAGGAAGCAGTAGCCTTCCAGTTCACCAATTGGAGCATTTCACCTTAACATATTGGGTGATGGGTGTGTCTTATCTAAGTGAGGATTAGCGTCCTCTACCTCCCATAGCTTGCCCTTTCATTCTCTACTACTTAGCGTTCTCCTTTCCTACTGATGAGGCATAGGGATGTGACAACCCCATCGCCCACTGTTTACGGTGCAATGGCCTCGGAGTGAGGGGCACGGGGAACCCCTCCTCTGTAAAATATCCCTAGCAATTTCGTCATGGAGCACATACAAAGGAAAAGGGGGGAGTGAAGTGATTGTACTTCCCGAAACCCCAAGAATATAAAAATTGGGACAATGAATGTGCGTGGATGTAGTACGGTTGTAGGTAAAAGGGAGGAGATTGGGAGTGTTTGTGGAAAGGAAGTTGGATGTGTTAGCATTGAGTGAGACAAAGTTGAAAGGGAAGGGTGAATGTGAGTTTGATTGTGTGAGTGGTAGAGTGTCAGGGGTGGAGAGGGGAAGAGCTAAGGAAGGAGTGGCTTTGATTCTGAGCGCAAAAGTTAATCAGAATGTAGTGGAGTGGAGGGAGTTGTCGGCAAGGTTGATGTGGGTAAGAGTAAAATTTGGTCAGGAGACATGGGTGTTTGTGAGTGCATATGGGCCGGGAAGTGAGAGGGATGAGGTGGAGAGAGGACAGTTTTGGAATGAATTGGAGGAGTGTATACGGAGTTTTGGGCAGAATGTGAACATCGTACTTTTGGGATATTTGAATGCAAGAGTGGGGAATGAGGTAGTAGAGGGGGTTGTGGGTAGGTATGGGGTGCCGGGAATATATGAGAGTGGTGACAGAATGATTGGGTTATGTGTAGAGAGAGCGTTAGTACAGTAGTCCCTCCAATTTTGCGACAATTAGGGGGACGCTTGGGGCCGCAAAATTCGAATTAGCAAAATTGGAACAATTAACCTTATGGGGAAAATTGAATATGATGGACGTCTCATCGCCGATGGCTGATTTTTTCGTGATTTTAGTCCTTTTTTTACCATAATTACAGTGCTCCCCCCAAGTATGAATCAAGCAGGCGCGAGTGTAGTGAGTGAGGAGTGAGCGTGATGGTTGACAAGTTCAGTTATCACCAATAATCCAGGAGTTTCTACTCAAACAAACACATTTCCTTAGTTTATATTCATTATTCTTTGTAGTGAATGGTGGTGTGAGGAAGTTAAGGCAGCTATAGTGGAAAAAAGGCGAGCGTTTGAAGTATGGTTACAGAGAAAAGATCAGGGATCATATGAGTGTTACATGGAGAAGAGAAATAGAACAAGGAGAGCTGTACGGGATGTTAAAGTGAGGGCAGATGATAGGTGGGGGGGAAAGTTAACTGAAAATTTTCAGGAAAATAAGAAATTTTTTTGAAAGGAAGTCAAGAGGATAAGGAAATGGACATCAGGGAAAGAGAAAAGGGTGAAAGCAGAGGATGGTAGCATGCTGGTTGAGAAGAAGGCAGTTGAGAGGAGATGGGCCAAGTATTTTGAGGGATGGCTGAATGTTGATGAGGATAAAGAAGCTGAGATTGTTGTGTATGGAAGGGGAAATGGAGTAAACAGGTTGGAGGGATTAAATGAGCTGATAAAAAAGGAGGAGGTGGAGGAGGCAGTGAGAGAGATGAAAACAGGGAAAGATTCAGGTTTGGAGGGATTCGCTGTAGAATGTCTGAAATATGGTGGAACAAGTATGATGGAGTGGTTGTTAAGGTTGTTGATGGTATGTTTTGACAGTGGTAAGGTCCCAATTGATTGGGTGAGTGCTTGTGTAGTACCTCTATAAAAGGGAAAAGAGGATAGATACCAATGTACGAGTTTCAGGGGTATAAGCCTGTTAAGTGTAGTAGGAAAGCTGTATGGGAATGTGCTGATAAAGGGAGTCAGAGAGGGTACGGAGGCTGTGATTGGTGAAGAGCAAGGTGGCTTTAGGCGAAGAAGAGGTTGTGTAGACCAGATATTTGCAGTAAGACAGGTGTGTGAAAAGTATTTAGAGAAAAATAAAGTAGTAGTATGGGCATTTATGGATCTCGAGAAAGCATATGACAGAATTGATAGAAATGGATTTTGGAATGTTTTGCAGTTGTACGGGCTGGGGGGGAAATTATTGAGAGGGCTGAAAAGTTTCTATGTGAACAGTAGAGCGTGTGTTAGAGTGGGAAGTAACGTGAGTGAATGGTTCCCAGTAAAGGTGGGGGGACTCCGTCAAGGTTGTGTGATGTCACCATAGTTGTTTTTATATTTATATGGACAGTGTGGTAAGAGAGGTAAATGCTAGGGTGATGGAGATAGGACTGAGCTTGGTGGACAGCAGAGGTAGAGAGTTGGACCTAAACCAATTACTGTTTGTTGATTATATGGTTTTAGTGGCAGAGTCAGAAAAGGAACTGAGTATGTTAGGCCTCCATCAATACAGCGTTCAAAATATTCAATCATCGTATCACCATGTTCGTCAGTGGGCTGGTTTTAGGCTGTCATCCTGTTTTGGGTTAATTTTCAGTTTGAATTCCACAGGCAATGACTAAACTGAGTCTACTCGGTAGGCTACTGCCCAGCCAGTGACCAAATATTGGCCAGACACCATTGTATAATCTATGCATCTTGGTTTCTCTCCCTCGTTTTCTCCATTGCCACTACAGTAAAATGCCTTCCACAGTGTCACTTAAACAAATATTCTGTACCAGAAAACCTGTTCATTTATGATGACCCAGAAACTAAACTAATATGTTACGTGCTCTACCCTATCTGAAAATATGCCGTATCATATTGTAATTTATGTACAAATTATATGCAAGTCTGGGAATGGCTATTGACTTACAAGACTTGCGAACTGAACATGATACCCGAACTTTTATGGTCCATGGACCCATTTTTACCCCCCATAATCTGAGAAATCAAGGGTTGAGTGTATGTTAATTTAGAGATTATACTATAATGTCCTTGACATGGATGACCTTGCTAGGTGTCCAAATATCCTTACTGGTAAAGTCTGCTGGATTACAGGGGTACGTGTGTCCCCCACTCCTGTTCAAGGTAGGAGTGGTTAGAAGGTAGATTTGCAGTTTCAACAATTGCACCATATTGGTACAAATGGGAAAGGCAACAGAATGATAGGATAAAATTAGTAAGATGGATAATCATACCTCAGTGAAAACACTAATTTTTATTATTCATGATAATCATCAAGGTATCTCATACATATTGAAATAAAAAATTAAAGTGCCATCATTGTATACTAAGACTGACTGTAGTCTCATGTAAATTGATGTGCAATTAAACATATTCCATTAATAATGGAAAATAAAACCTTTCAACATGATAAGTGTGCCTGTCCCATCAATACCTATGGCGGCACAATTAAACCTGTGTCTCACCACCTGGACCCTGCCTGCAGTGTGGTGCTATAACTGTACATTTTGTCTGTTTAAGAACATGAAGTGTATTTAGCAATGTATGTAAAGATGCATGATGTGTATGTGGGGGATGTGATGTCCCGGGTGTGTGTGTGCGCTGCCATTAACAAACTGATCCTCATACTGATATGCAATACTGCTAGAGATAAAAGAATTATGAGGAGCTTAAAATGAATACTGACGACAACATGAAAGCCAGTTCAGTGAAGGATAATTTGCATAGTGCTGTACTGTATTAATTTATTTTTTTAATATTGATACTACTTGAGGAGTATCTCGACATACTTCTTCAAGTTAGTAAGTACATACAGTATTGTTTCAGTGGTGGATCCAGACCATCTTCACATGACTTATGGAATTTGATCAAAAGTTGAAAAAATTTAATTATAGTAAAAATAGATTGGTTTCGCACTAATGCTAATGTTTTGTACATAACACTAGAATTCCACTTTGACAAAATAAGGAAGGTAATATATTTAGAGAAATTTGAAAAGTGTTATGATAATATCAAAGTTTCAGCCTAAAAGACCATCACTTTGAGGTCCATGATCCACCCCTTTATAAAAAACTGTCATTCAAAGTTTAATTCTCTCAAATTTTACACAAACAAATTTTTAGATAATTTAAATTTTTGAATTTTATAATAATGAATAGCTGAAGACAGTCTACAGTATGGCCTTTACATACGGGAAAGGTCAATGAGGCTGATTTGAAATTAAAATAATCTACAGAGCATTGAATTGGGATGTAGATCAAGTATGCAAAACCCGGTGACCCATAATATACTTAATTAATATGCTTATATATTGTAAATCTGTGAGCTAATGAGATGAGGGGCTACATGTAGTCGTCTGTAAAGAGATGTGTGACTCATCCCTACATATTTACATGTCTGTACACAATTTATTTACAGAGAATTAAACAAAATAAGTCCTACCCCAATTAGTTATATATTTTCACTTAATCCAGCAGTCTTGCCAATGTAAGTGACTAGTATATATATATATATATATTTTTTTTTGTATATACGAAAACATTTATTGTGCTGTAGCTATAAAAGTTAACACGAGAAGCTAGGAAGAAATAAATGATACTACATAACATTTGCAAAAACAAGTTAAAAGTTCAGAATTACCTGTGTATGAAACCGCCATGGAATATAAATAATTATTCCTACAGTATGTAGTGTCCTAAAAATGTGCAAAATTTGTACCGTTCCCTTGCTAGGCAACGACGCATGGACGAGGCTGGACTGAGCACATCTAATGATAACCCTACTCTACTTAACCCTGTCTACCTATCTACTAAACTTCCCCTATCCTATCTATCCATCTCACGAGCCTCATCTACTCACTAACCTACCTATTCCTACCGTTGCACCTTAGCTACCCTTGTCTTCAAATCTTCTGGGAAGGAAAAATAGACGTGAGCTGCGAGACGTGAAGCTCATAAAAATGTACCAATCACAGACCTCTCTTTTTACAAGAATTTTTTTTAGACATTACAGTAGTTATCTAAAATAACATAGCCCTCTTTTTATAATTTGTATTTCACATGTAATGAAATATAAACTCTGGTGCCACTACAATGTTTTTCCAGTAGTTTTTTTTTTTTTCTAGACAAATGACAACTTATAAGTACTTAGGCAGGAAGAAATACTTATGTTCAATTATCCATTAACTCTTAATGGCATCTTGCACAGTATAGTAGCTAGAATATCTTGGGTTGAAAGCATTCTAGAACAAGTTATATGAAACCAAACCAACAAAACCAAGCCAAACATCAAGTTGGTTCCGTGATTGTCTGGTTTACAGCTGACAAAATCTTGAATCCTACTTTGTGTCTATTTGTTACTTCAAACAGAGTGAGTGTATTTCTATATGCACAAATATTAATAGCACTGACTTTGTTTTTTGTAGCCTCAATAGTTTCGAGCCACATGCCATCATCGGAGGGCATGTGTAGGGTATGCCAGCACAAATGTTATTTGGTTGAGATCACAATATATGACTCGGTCTTCGGAAGTGATAAGCAGTAAAGTAGGTATATTTTCCACTCTATAATGGATATTAGCATACGATTTCTAGTATTACAGTTATTACAGTTAGCTAGGAAAGTTGTATGCATCCACATTTAAACCGTTTTCCTTTGATAAATTCAGTCAGCCTTCATAACAGGAGGAAATGCATTAATAATAATCCCTTTATAGTGATGTACAGTTTACCAAAGGACTTCATACACACTTTCAGATAAGTGGGTCTCTATCTAAAAGCAACAGTGTGAATGTTCTACAGACTGAGTTGTTTTAGTAAAGCAACATCTTGGACATATTTTGGTTTTGAAATTATAGGGCCAGTATATTAGCTCATGTGGACCCAACAATAAAATAGTTGTGCACCAATTCCTGTGGGCAACTGCATATACAGCTGAAGTGTACTGTTACCTCACAATTTATCAAGACTGACGTTTTCGTGTGTGTTATATATTGGTGTGATGATACGCTGAGCTAGTCTTGATGTGAACTTTATACAACAAACTTCTACCAACATCACATTGACAATATTTACTTAAGATTATTTTGCCTTTGCTGTCAAAGAACTCTCATCTTAGCAAAGAATAACAGTACTGCAAGATAATTCTACAGAAAATGCTAGCTGTAACAGTCCTAGTATATTTCCTGACAGGATCATTCTCAAGCTTGCCATAAGAATACAGGAAGGAATTTATGAGTAATATACTTTATATTACATATTTCAGCTGCCACTAACCATCTACATTCATCAAAACCTTTCTTCCTTCTCCAAGGTGTTCTCTTCAATCAAGCTTGTACAAACCATCTACATTCATCAAAGCCTCTTCCTTCATTCTCTGAGCTGTTCTTTTAAATCAGACTTGTACATACTCTTTTACTTCTGGGTCGACTCCAACCAAGCAACTAAACACCAAAATGCTTCAACCATCTTTTCTTCACTCTATCTTTCACATTGGTTTGTGTGGTTTCACTCTCCTTTCCATATTCAATCTTCAGCATTCTGCTTTATCTTCAACAGAAGCTCAGTTCTTGATGACAACCTCCTGCTCCAGCATGGCATCCAGCTCATCAGTGAGGTTGGCCAGCATATTCCCAATATCACTTAGGACGTCACTCGTGCCATCAGGGGAGACACTGCAAAAACACAAAAGGATCAGTTGTATCCATCTCATAAGCAGTTATAAGGTACTGTACATATACATAGGGAGAGAGTGGTGAGGGGTAGACAGGTCATACAGTAGGATCCCTGAGGAGAATCTGAATGGTAGAAGTGTGAGGATGGAAGTGAAAAGGGGACTGAGAAATTGTGTAATCCTTCTGACACTGGCATATGCGTCCAAGACATAGACACGGAGCAGAGCTCATCCTCTTTCTTCCTCTGGGCAGACCTGGGAACTGCCTCTAACACCAGATCCCACAACTTCACTTCCATACACATTCTTTACAAACTCCTCACCTTGCATTCTCTCCACATGTCCAAACCACCTCAGTGTATTACGCTTCACTCTCTCAACCACGCCACACTCGATACCAATTGCCTTCTCACTCATACCACATCTCTCATACACACTCATTACTTTCTCCATCCCACCTAGTAAGTCTACATGCTCCTCTCAAGTACTCATTTCCAATTGCACCTATTCTAGACTGATGAGCCCTACTCAATGTCCACGTCTCTGATGCATATGTCAGTGTTGGCAGGATTATACTATTTCGTAGTCCCCTTTTCACTTCCAAATTCACACTTCTACCCTTCATAATCCTCCCCAGTGATCCTGTGATCTGTCTACCCCTCACTGCTCTCTCCCTGATTTCTCCTCCATACTTCCATGTTTACACAGAACTTCCTCCAGCCCCCCAGTGGGGGAGTGGACAGATATGGCTAAGGGGAGGGGGGAAAGGTGGGTGTATGAAAGTGGTAACTGTGAATGTAAATGGTATTGTTGATAGGACAAAGAGGTGAGAGATAGTTGAATGTTTTAAAAATGGAGGAGTGGATGTGATGGGAGTAATGGAGACACATATGAAAGGATGGGGAGTGTGATGTGGGAGGGAATGGTGTAAGGTGTAGTTTGGACAGGAATGGATGAGAAGTGTAAAGGAAGAGGGAGGGAGGGGTGTGCAGTGCTGGTATCGCCAAGGGTGTGGTTGGGAGTAGATGGACATGGATGGTGTGGGACGAGAGTAGTATGGTTGACAGTGAATGAGAGGAACAAGACTGGGAAAGAGAGGATGAGAGTATTCTGGGAGGAGCTGAGGGTGTTTGAGAGTGGGAGGAGGATTGTAATGATGGGAGACATGAATGGGAAAGGAGAAAGTAGGAAGCATTGTTGGTAAATGGGGTGTGGAAGGAGTGATTGAGAATGTTGAGTATCTGGTAGACATCTGTGCTGAGAGGGTGTTGTTGTTCTTGGCCAACACTTTTTTTGAGCACAAGATGATACACCGATATACATGGAGGAGAAGGGATGATAGAGGAGAACAACAGAGTTTAATTGATTATGTAGCTGTGGATGAAAGATTATGGAAGGATGTGATGGATGCTAAAGTAGTGAGAGGAATGGTTCAATGCTCTGACCTTTTTGTGGTCTTGGTAAGGATTAAGGTCAGGGTTAAGTGGGAGTACTGTAGGAGGGATGAAGGTGGGAACAAGAGGGAGATGGCTAGTGGAAGATGGAATGACATCGAGTATAGAGAGAAATATAAGAGGAGGGTGGGTGAGGTGCTGGAGGATGCAAGGTTGGATATAGGGGAGGGAGTAGGAGTGAATGATGTGTGTGAAATGTTTAAGACACTAGTAATGAGGACAGCAGCAGAGGTAGTGGGATATAAGACACAGAAGAGGGGCAAGAAAGGGAGTGCTTGGTGGTCAGAAGTGAAAGATGCAGTAAAGAAGAAAAGGAAGGCATATAGGAAAACATTACAGAGGAATGTGTCAGAGGAAGTGGAAGAGAGAATATAAAGTATGTAAGGGGCAAGTGAAGAGGATGGTAAATGAGAGTGGATGAGGAGTTTGGTAGGAAACTGAGTGAGAAGTTTAAAGAACTTTAAACAAGAAATTATTCTGGAAGGAGGTTAAAAGAGAAGGAAAGTCTGGTAGTGTGAGAATGAAGAGAGAGGATGGAGTCACTGAGTGGAAGTGAAAGAGGCATTTTGATCGTTTGATGAATAAGGGGACGGGAGGGAAGGCGGTGGTGACATGCATGGGGATGGAGGCAGGTGGTAGATGACAGGGTGTACAGGGAGAATTAGGAAGGGAAGAGGTTAGGAAAGCAATAGGAAAGTTGAAGATGGGAAAGGCGTTGGGGGTGGGTGGGATAACTGCTGAAATGTTCAAGTGTGGGGGGGAGGTAGTGGTGGAGTGGATGTTGCTTATATGCTTATTGGCTTGGAGGCAGGGAGAGGTGCCAGAGGATTGGAGGAGAGCCATAATTGTACCTTTGTATAAGGGGAAGGAGAGTAAGGAGGAGTGTGGTAGCTATAGGGGAATAAGCCTTCTTAGTGTACTGGGGAATGTGTATGGGAAGGTTTTTACGGAGAGACTGGTTGAAGTAACTGAATAAAGTTAGTGAGGAGCAGGGAGGGTTCAGAAAGGGTAGAGGTTGTGTGGACCAGATATTTGCATTAAAATAAACAGTGGAGAAATATATTGGGAGGGGTAGGAAGTTGTATGTTGCCTTCATGGACTTGGAGAAGGCATATGATAGGGTTGACAGGAGAGCTATGACAGAGGTGTTAAATTTATGGTGTTGGGGGGGTCTTTGCTGAAAGGCATTAAGGCCTTTTATGCAGATGCAAAAGCATGTGTACGGGTAGAGGGTGGTCTAAGTGAGTTTTAATATTAGTGTAGGGCTGAGACAGAGGTGTGTTATGTCACCATGGCTGTTCAATATATATATGGATGGGTGTATGAGAGAGATGAAAGCCAAAGTGAATGGCCTGGGAGTGAAGTTGAGGCTGAATGAAGTAAATTGGTCCTTGGTGGCAAGTATATTTGCGGATGACACTGTTGACGGCTGAGAGTGAAAGGGAGTTACAGAGAGTGGTGGACAAATTTCAGTCTGTGCATAAATGAAGGAAACTGAAGGTGAATGTTGGTAAAAGTAAAGTGATGGTATTTGAGAGAGCAGAAACTGAAGTGATTGACTTTGCTACACCTTAAAGAGTGGGAGTACCAACTGGGACGAAGTGTGAGATAACTCTGAGGGGTGAGAAGATGGAGGAAGTGAAGGAATACATACATACATAAAAATGATCAATATACAATATATCTTATGAGAAGCTACTAATCTGAAGGAGAGTAGTGAGGGTAAATGAAAGACTAAGGTAGAGGATTAGGGACAAAGAATTCATTCTCACTTGGTATCTGTTACTGACAGCTGTGTGGGTGGAGCCTCAGGGACTGGACCTGGAGTGTGACGGAGGGGCAGGGTTGCATCCTTGCGACGCAGGGCTGGGGAGGCACGAGGAGAAGCATGGGGCGAGGCACGAGGGTCTAGGGAGAGTCCAGGGTGAGGTCGGCAAGACCGCTGCTTGATGGTTCCAGCGTTCTCATTGGCGAAAGGAAGAGACTCGGAGTCTGTGCTGGACGTTGACTGTGGACAGAAGTTTATGTTAGCCACTCATAAATTATATTGTATATGATTTTTGCGAGTTCTATTAATTTTTTACCAAATTATTGAGAAAGAACTATTAATGTAACCTGACCTGAATTTATGGACTGGGGTAAGGTTAGGTCATATTAAAGGTTGTTTTCTCACAATAATTTGGTCAAAAATGAATAGAACACCAAAAAATATGTAGGGGAAAGTCTAGGTGGATCAGTTCTCCAAAATTACTAAGTGTGCTGGTATTGCCCAACCATTCTTCTGGACAAAAGCACTTTAGCAATGAAAATGTTTTGTAGTATCGTAGGCTGATACTTCGCCTTCGTCGTCTTTTAAGGCCATATTATAAGTTGCATGGGCTACATACACCCAAATTTATCAATAGTAATGCTGGCTGACCAGATTTAAGAGGAAACTACTTTATAACCCACAATTCAAGTAAAGAGTGAACAGTGGAAAAAAAAGCCCTTTCACAGTAGTAGCTATACCTAGCAAGAAGTCTGCTTGTATATAATTTTGACTTTATTTTTCCTTATAAGCGATCTTTCTGGAGAGGGCAATGTCTGTTTGTGTTACTTTACAAAACCTTATTTAGAAGTATGAGAAGAAAAAGCATAAGCCGACTTGATCCTACCCTATGCTTCAACTGCATTACATTTAAGACAAAATACTATAGTTACAGTGAATCTACTCTCCATTCCTATTTGGTTAAAATCTGATTTGGTAACTTGTTCCTCTGGTTTATCATTTTCATTATATTCAATAAATCAGTAAATTCCCCCTCCCTCAAAACCATCAATCATTAAAATCGCAAAACGAATACCTGTAAAAATGATGTCACAACTCTTACTCCACGACTTGCCTAATGCAAGAATTATGTATGCTAGAGGATTTCACGTCAGTACAGAAATGAGGGTCAACTCATTGCCAGCAGGAATACCAACCCCACAGTGCAGTCATACATGTAGCTTCGATCTTTTCTCAGCAGGATCTAGCCAGCTATGCCGATACATTTTTGGGAGAATGTACATTTGGCTTTTGGTAGTCTGGTAAGATATGTACTGCAGCTTTGTCCATACATGAAATTCGTATCAGAGTAAAATATAGGCTGAACGAAGGGAGTAATAACAACATTTACTGAATATCATTCCAAGGGAAGTAAATTACTAGATGAAAGCATAGGGAATAATCCTGGGTACTTAACTTGTGGCCAAAAGTATGTGCAAAAATAGTAAATGGACATGAAAATTTAGACAACGTAGATAATGATTGGAAGATACATTGTAGAATAGGTGAATGTCTTATGAAAAACTAAAAAAAAAAATAGTTTCACTATGGTCAAGGCATACATTACAGTAAGACTACATAGAAATAAATACTACTGTAGTAAGCAATACTGTACTGTATAACTTCCTTGGAAGGAATTCCCTGAAGAGCAGGATATAAGAACTACAATGATAGCACTGAGCCTACACAAGTTACTGGTACTTACCTTAAAACTAGCATTTGAGTCATTTCGCCTTGGACGAAATCCTGCTGCCACCTCCTCGTCTGATGAAGTGGTGGTGGTCTGTGAGGTTGTTAAGGAGTCACTTGTCATAGAGGAGGTTGTTATTGTAGAGCTGGCAGAAATACGGGTAGCACTGGCCATGGTAACACAGGTGAGAGGTGGTGGTGGTGGGGGGAAATCATCTGGGAGATGCTGGTGGTTGGCACTGTCTGGGGGAGCTGGTGGAGGGGGCAAGTCTGGTGTCACATCTGGTTGCAGGTTGTTCTTGATCCCCATGTACCCATACGACAGTCCTCGCCGCAAATATCCATAAGTTCCTTCTTGCCCTGTCCCTTCCTTACTACTTTCACTGATAGAATTGGACCGCCTGGGAGGGGGAGGTGGCACTTTCTTGGGTGTACCCTGTGGGGTACTATTTGAGCTTCCACTTCCTTGGCTGGGGTTGTAGGCCTTCTCAGAGTTTTGGCGATTCAGGGACTTTAAATTCAGTTCTTTCATGCATATTTCTTCTCCTTGTGGAGGCTTTTTTAGGTTCATCCCATCCTTTATAAATTGTGGAACCTCATGGACATCCACTCGAGTCTTTGCAGTGACTTTGGCAACTGGTCGAAGCTTGTTTGCAGTCCGGGGCCTTGGTAGTGTCCCTCCACCCTCATAGTTATTGGTATATTCATTTGTTGGTGTGATATCTCCGTCATCCATGGAGCGCTGGGGGTGAGGCTGACCCATTGCTGTTGTGGGAGGAAATGGTCTTGGTGGCATGTTACCAAGGGACAAGGGAGGTCCTTGACCATGTGACATTCTGTTATCTGGGTGGAATGTTTGGTATGAGCCATATATGGGTTCATCCATCCCTCGTCCACCTGCCCTAATTTGGACTGCAACCACATCTGGACGGTACTGAACTTGGCCAGGGCCAGGTAATGGGTGTTGCGATCCACTTTGTAATTTTGAACCAGGGGGTGAAGGGCCTTGAGAACCAGCATACTGATTGGGTGGATGAAACTGGCTTGGTTGCTGTGCCAGGGGGTGAACATGAGCCTGAGGTGGAGGCATAGGACCATACTGTGCACCAGATGGATAATGTGGTGCAAAGTGTCCTTGGGTGTCCGGGAGGCCATTTAATCTGGTGTGTTCCCCAGCAGGATAGTGACTAGGTCCAGAAAAGGTTCTGAACTCTGGCACACCAGTAAACTGGTCACGTCCATCACCTGCCTCTCTGGAGATAAGAATATCATGTGGACCATAGTGAGATTGAGGTCGACCATCCTGAGAGTTGTTGAATTTCTTCCCAGCCATAATATCTTTCACACGTTTGATGGCCAACATGACCTAAAATAAAGAACAGTGTTGTCAGTATTCACTCATATTACACCACAATGGATCTATAACTAATCTCACACTCTGTAATCCTCTCATATTTGATTGCCTACCTTTGTATCCTAATAAACTTAGTTGACATACAACTACATTTTACTGTTCTATTCTGTTTCATACACTATCAAAGTAGCAGGAATAGCTAATCATATCATTCTGTGGACCTGTTCCATTCTGATAATTTATTTCTTAATTTTCCAGAAAGAACTCCATGATTAATAAAGTAGGTATTAAGAGTTCATTACTTGGGAGGGGGGATCCTCTGTCATTATCAACTAAAATACATTAAGAAAAAGAAAAAAAATCATGACATTTTATAACCTGGCAAAAAAAAAAAAAAAAAAATCGCTGGCATGCTCGCCTCATTTCTTAGCTCTTTTGAGAACTTATATGCAAACCAATATAAATTTAATAAAAAATATATTCAACTGTGTAATTAACCATTCATCCAGAGCACTGACGCCTCTCTTTCTCTCTGGAGTGCCACATCATGGGACTGGCTACAGCAAAGCCACAATGAGTGAGTGGTGGGAATGTAGAACCCTGGGTTCAACGTAGTTACCATCCAGCAAGTGCGTGTGGGTATATGATATACTGTATTATCTAACATGATGGAGCCGAGATGCAGCTGGGGCTGGCCTGATATTCCAAATGTAATACCGTGAGTCCCTACTTGGAAAATATGCAGATTTGAAGAAAGAAAAAAAAATATATATACAGTATATATACCAGGGGTAAGAATACAAAAAATGTAATTAAGCGACTTAAATCGCACGCAAAATCCAAGTCTCCATTCACTACAGCTGATTGGTGAATAATACATGGGAATTTGTCTGCAAGAGTAAAGATGGACTTCTGATAAAGTCCGACCTACGAAGGACGTTCAGGAACCAATTATTTTTTAAGTTGGGGACTGCATGTAAGGGGAAAAAAATATAACCAAGGTCTGGAAGAAACAGAGAACCTCAGGCAATTCTACGAGTCTTCCATCACCATGGAGTTAAATTATTTACAAACATCTCGAATACGGTATGTACAGTCGCGGTCAATAATAATCATCCACATATGGGTATCTCAAACAATTTACTGTCTAATGTTTTCACGTTCACATATGATGTTATTGTTTTAAGTAGTGCGTAGCTGCTTGTATTAAATTAAAAGATGGTAGGTAACCTATTTTATGGAAAGTTTATTCATCTAAGGAACAGAGGGAAGCTGTCAAACTCTTACGTGAGTTACCCCTATATGGATGATTATATTTGACCGCGACTGTACTTGTGGTCTATTAACAGCTAGACAAGAACGAGTGAATTTTTGCCAGGTTAAAAAATATATAAATGTATTCCTCTTGTAAAATAAACCAGTATGTACCTTCTTCTGGTGGCCAAGCTTGGTGATGCCAATGTCCTCCAGATCTTCCCAAGTGAGCTGTGTCATCTGTTCCACTGCAGTCACCTGCTGCCGCCTCAGGGACTCTGCATACTCGTCCAGTCGCAACAGATGCAGCCAATCCTCCAGTCGACCCTGTGAAACAAATGTAATGAATATATCATTTATTGCTGACTGGAAAACTGAATACTAACAAATGTACATTACAAATATTTCAGAGGGTTTCCAGTTACAATATAAAAAATATGCAGTAAAGCAGCACAATAGAGAAGGCACTGATATCCTGTAACATTACCTGTCTAGTACAGGTAAAGAGACGGCCAGGCAGACAAACAGTCACTGCTCAAATTATAGTTGAATACGATGAGCCATAATTTTTTTTTTTTTTAAATTTTTTTATCTGACATTTGTACAATTTTCATATCTTATTAAAGAAACTGAGATTTTTTTCATTAGTGTTTTGATTGGTAAATTATATTTTAGTGATGAAAATATCAGGTCTACATAAAAACTCAAGTTGCTTCCAAACCTCTAATTTCCCTTTTACTACAAAACAAAAATAATTATTCCTTACCGGAATAAAGTCTGGTAGCCCATCCGATATGTTTAGTCTGGTGATTTCAGCTTTGAGCTTCTTGCGGTGGGCAGGTTTTGTGATACCTATAGCATTGAGGTCCTCTGGGGTCATGCGGGAAATGGTGGGCATGTCATATCCAGCTGTGATAAACTTATCGTAGTACTCTTCGAAGCGTAGGTCTGTTAACCATACCCTCAGAACTTCCGAATCCTGGAAAATTAAAAAAACATTTTTTTACAAAGTTACAGTATAGTATATACGGTAATGTAAATGCCATCAAACTATGTAATCAATTATGTAAAATGGTCATATGGCCTGTATTCCTTCATAAAACATGATCAGGTTTCAGTAAACATTAACAAAAAGACCATCAAGTTGAAAATAAAAATTTCACAACTCCACACACTACATTCTTGTGCTATCATTCCAAAATGTTGGGTACAGCTCATGATCCCCAGTTACCCTGAGCCAATAAATCAGAGACATCTGTTGACAGAAATAGGTACAGTATATACAATATGCAAGTTGTTTCACATTCACTGGTTCAAACATAATTGAGATCAGGAAATGTACCAGACTATTGAGTGATAGTACAAGGTAGCATACAATTTCAGATATTAAAATGCTTGCATAAACAATAACATCCTTTTCATTCCGGAGGTACTTTGGGAAGAGCATTGCAAGTAACTGAGCCAATCTAAGACAAAAATCTTGAAACAGAAACTTCTATTAGGAAGTTTGAAATTTGATTTTGGCATAATATTAAATGTTTCCATCCATTCTCTGAGATGGGAACACCAAAGATGGAGGAAACAGTCTTCAGATGGTCTACAGGTCCCCTCCTTCCCTTCCCATGGTTGTCCCTTTATGATTAAGCTACAGAAAGTCTTTCACGAAGCTTCCAAGACTAACCCGTGTATCAAATGCATGAGAAAGTAAGTACAGCAACTGCCGAGGAGGGAAATAAAAACACATACCCTGACACCATTATTGAGTAGTTCTGGGACGTTGACATGGGGTGCATTGTCATGTTCCATTGACCCCAGGCTGGAGCTGCTCGAGTGATAGCTGTGGCGCAGAATGGATCCACTATCATAGCTTTGGCCACTCAGTCTGAGGAAATAAACAAGGCTATTAGATGAGTGTATGGTCAAATTAACATCATAACAAAGTAAAACTGATTTAAATGAGGAAAAACATTCAACAATCTATTACAGTACCATTACTCTATAAAGTGTCGATGATGGCAGTACAAAATATATGTGTGGATGGAAATGGGACAGCTCAGGATTGCCAACCCAAAATAAAAAACATAGCTAGCCTCATCCTATAAAGTCAATGAACTTGCGATGAAGAGTAGCCTGGACTATCTGTCAGTTGAAGAGTCTTGAGAAGTGGATGTGCATAATGTCCCATCCAATTCAAATAACAAGGTTATATGTCATATAAAATGGGAAAGCAGGAGAAAAGTTAATAATTATAGAATATTATATGATATGAAAGATAATAGTACAGTATTGTAAAGTCCCCCAAATTGTCGCTATATGTTCTAGTGACTTCAACTTTGCAAGTTACTATAATTATGGAAATATGAAAAATGTTATTCAAATGGGGATTATGAGGGCTACAAGGATGGAAAACAAAGATATCGGGGGTAAACAAGAAGTGTGGAAAGATGAGATGTGGGTAAAAGATATAAAGGACAAAGAGTACTGTCCTATATACTACAGAGGGGACAAGAAGTAGGGAAGGAGATGAATGAAAAGGTAAGAGGGACAATGGGACATGATATACAGTATGAGTGAAATAAAAGTGTGAACTGCTGAAATGTGTAGATATAGCAACATATTTACCTGTGTTGGTGAGAGTGGGTAGTGGTGGATGCACGACCAGAGTCAAGGGAGGTGGTGGAATTGCGACAGCCTGATGATGCTGTGGACCCAGTGGTGGAGGATCCACTTCCGGACCCTGGACTGGACCTACCTGGGGACTAGACGACAAGATACATACTTGAATTCACTCATCACACTAAAAATATCTTGTACTTCTCATAGGCTATTGTCCAACCAAAATTTTATGCTCTTCCTTACTATCAAACATGAAGCAATTAAGGTGTACAGAGCTCACTCCATATGAATATTCCCTTACTACAAAACAGAAATACTGTACTGTATACTGTAATAAAGGCAATGGGATGACATGACATGTGACTTGCCCACCACACAAAGGATAGGAAAGAAACTCCTGACAAAAGGACATCAATCTATCACTTTCCTAATACACATGTGAATACAGGGAAAGAGCAAGACATTATTGTACATCATAATAAGGATACCACAGTTAACATCCATCCATCACACTTTGGACACTATACACTTATTTGAAACTCACTCATGTGACTGAGGATACTACAGTATGCCATTTCCCTCTTGCCAAAAAAATGACTAGAATATCATGGAACTATACAGTATATTGTACAAGGCAAGATAACATGTAAATATTGCTAATTATAATTTTTGTTGTTGTTGATGTTCTCCCAGGGCAGAATGGCCTCCTGCCCCACAGACCCCGGTACGCTCTGGTCGCAGTGAAAAAACAAATTAAAATAGAGGGGCTGGCCCCATATGCCTGGGCTACCGAAGCAAATCCCAGGAAGATGGGACCAGAGCTTACTGGACCAGGGAGTAATACATGTATAGTGTACTAAATTTATGATAACAATAATTAATGGGTTATCATTTTGTACCATATCCTTCACTACTCAAGCAAACTGCTTTTTTCTTTCACGGTCTGTTTCTTCTACTGTCATATAATTCACACCACAAAAGTTCATAAAGGTCTGTAGCCTACCTGTACCACATACACTTCAACACCTATCCCTGGACCCATACACTGTGGCACTCTAAGAACACCATAAAACACTATTCAAAATACTACAACTGTGCAGTGGCAGTATTGTATCTCATGAGGTTTTAAGGTGCAGCCACTGGGATAGAGGTAATCACCAAGCTGTGCTAAACGTAGCCTGACATGGAAGCAGGGAGAACATAACTCTGTATGAAAGGTCAACTTCAGGGGAATGAACCACATGCCTATATAAACGAAGTTGGTATTCTTGGATCAAACTGGTTATAGGTTATGAATCAGTCACAGAGTAATCTTTGGTTGGATACTCAGCCCTTCCAGGTATATCTCATGATTCCGAATCGACATTTAGTACCAAATGAGTCAAGACGAGCCCATATGGCACTTTTAAGTGTTCAGGTCTCGCATTTATGCATTACAGTGTTATTGCCTTGGAGCACTAATACCTTGTACACCATTATCTATATGCTATTACACAAATACCACCAATGTCATTACAGAATTCTGATAGTTCTTTGAAACTTGAAACCTAACACCATTATGTTTCATTAGAGATGATGGCCAAAGTGAATGGCCTGGGGGCGAAGCTGAGGCTGAATGAAGTAAATTGGTCCTTGGTGGCAAGTTTATTTGCGGATGACACTGTGCTGATGGCTGAGAGGGAGTTACAGAGGGTCACCTGAGGGTGGTGGATGAGTTTCAGTCTGTGTGTAAACAAAGGAAACTGAAGGTGAATGTTGGTAAAAGTAAAGTGATGGTATTTGAGAGGGCAGAAACTGAAGGGATTGATTTTGCCACACCTTACAGAGTGGGAGTACCAACTGGGACTAAGTGTTAGAAAACTCTGAGGGGTGAGAGTATGGAGGAAGTGAAGGAGTGTAAGTACCTGGGTACAGTTTTATGTAAATATGGAAGGAGAAATTAGGGAGAGAGCAATGAGGGGTAGACAGGTCATAGGATCACTGGGGAGGATTATAAAGGGTAGAAGTGTGAGTATGGAAGTGAAAAGGTGACTACGAAATAGTATAATCCTGCCAACACTGACATATGCATCAGAGACATGGATATGGAGTAGGGCTTATCAGTCTAGAATAGGTGCAGTGGAAATGAGTTACTTGAGAGGAGCATGTGGAGTTACTAGGTGAGATGGAGAAAGTATGAGAGTGTGTATGAGAGATTTGGTATGAGTGAGAAGGCAATTGGTATTGAGTGTGGGGTGGTTGAGAGAGTGAAGCATAATACATTGAGGTGGTTTGGACATGTAGAGAGAATGCAAGGTGAGGAATTTGTAAAGAAGGTGTATGGAAGTGAAGTTGTGGGACCTGGTGTGAGAGGCAGACCCCAGGTTAAATGGCAGAACAGAGTGGAAGAGTATGTAAGGGATAGACACGTGAGGGGCAGAGGAGGGCTTGACCAAGTAAGGAGGGAGTGTTGGAACAGGGAAAACTGGAAACACTTCTGCCATGGCCACCCCCTTGGGGAGAGTTCCCGGAGGGAACGAGGCATCAGAGCTATAGATAGATAGATAGATAGACCATTTTGTTTCATCACTCACCTGGACATCAATCCCTTGGTCTTCCAGTGAGGTCTGCTGCTGGTAGGTGAGGTAAGGGGAGTAAGTGGAGTCTGGTGGCAGGTGGTGAGGGGAGCCTGGTGAAGTCTTTGGGCACATCAGATGGGCAAACTGTGGCACCTGTTGCTGTGGAAAACATTTAAGGTTAGCACAGCACTAAAAAATAGCATGTCCGTGCTAGCGGAGAGGCTGCACGTCTGTTTGAGCTCCCACCTTTTTCGTCCACAAACTTCATTTTATAAGCCATCTCCATGATTTTGAGTATACATCATATAGCTTGGAGTATACAGTGATTGTTGTATTGACATTTTAGCATCCTGTTTTTATGTTGCAAGTCAATATATAAGGTACAGAGTGGAGCATGTATAGGATGTAAACAATGCCCATATTATCATGTTTCATGTCAATGAAGTGAAGATAATTATTATTGGAGTGATGGCAAGTAATTCAGATGTCTGTATATCGTTTTCTAAGGGGAAAGAGTTTTACACCCGTTGGATAGGATGTGGTATATTGAACATGTGGATTGGATGTGTAAACTGTGTAAGAAAAAAATAGTAAAATGTCAGCAGGTTTGTGTGGCTATGAGTAGTTCTGTTGACAGTCTGAAATGAAAGCAGAAATCATCAACATGAAAGATGAAAACTAAAAGCTAAAAATTTAATATTGCACTCTAAAAGAAAAAAGGGATGAGGGAGAGGTAGGAAACTCTGATTTCCAACTGAATGTGAATCAAGTGATTGAAAGAAGCACTGAGTTAGTAAAGCAGAAGATGAAGGAGATAAAGGATGAATTAATCTCAACTATGGTCAACTATAGGTAAACGAAGCCTATTCATGGAAGTGCTGGTGATGACAAGAGATATGCTGCTGCTGTTAAGAAAAGAAATTTTCTTGTTCTAAAATCTAAGGACAGAGATCATAGTGTAGTGGAAAGGAAAGACATGACGTTCAATGATCACATCAATTCCTTAACCCTTAAACCACGAGTGATGAAAATTCTTGTCACCAGCAACAAGTATAGAGGACCGCGGGTGAAGAGAATTCTCGTTAAAGCTGTTTTTAAAATTGCGCGCCCCATAACATGGTTGTATTGTGTGGCAACACTGATTGTGGGCATGTAGGGACTCCCCCTTAGCCTACCCAGCTACCACCAGTTAGTCTTACTCGAACAGTGAGGGTGGAAGGACATATTTTAATCATTCATCTTTTCCTGCAATTACCATATAGTACGTAAAAACGACAGTGACATTATATTTCATATTGTTGTGTTGATAAATGTGTTTTTGACATTTTTTATAACGAAATTAGAGTGTGAAAACGTACTTAGATGTGTAAATAAGAGTGTAAAAGTGAATTTTGAGTTGATGTCAGTCTGAGGTGGCTACCCAACCTACAGATGTCCATTTAGTCTTCACAAGTACAACAGGAGACAGCTAAAGGGTTGTACTTCAATATCCTGTATCACTGTTGCCAACCAAAAAGTAGCTTTGAAAACTGTGCTGTCAAAAAATTTCTACACCCGCGGTGCTCCATACTTGTTGCTAGTGTCGAAATTTCTCTACACCCGCGAATTAAGGGCTAATCACACCGGTTATGCTACAATACAATGATTCTGGGTCCTATGATACATAAACAGGATGATAGAAAATTGAAAAAAAAAAATATCATGTGGGAGTTTACCTGGTGTGGTCCAGCAGGGAAAGTGAACTGCTGCTGGTTATTATTGTTGTTGTTACTGTTATTGTTGTAGTGAGAGGGAGAGTTGTTACCCAGCTGCTGACTTCCTCCATTCCCTCCTCCTCCTCCGCCGCCGCCACCGCCACTGTTCCCAACATTACCTGTAACTGTAAGTATGGAGGTTAGAACATTGACAAAGGAATGCAGAGAAACAATATGCAATTATTTTTACTGCCAAAAATATACTGGCTCTCACATTATGACGGAGATGATTGGTCGATGAGTTGCCAGGAAAGTTTAGTGTTAGTGTAACATTATATTCAGGTAAGAGAGTGTTGTGATGAACAAAATGAATTATGTTTATCCACATATATAGTATATGAAGAATAGTAGTACACATTGTTAATGAGGGTTTAATTATAACGCATACTGGGATATCTCGAATGTATTTTTTTCAGTTGTGGTTGTCTTACTTCAGCCAACTAATGGTGACGGGCTGGGATATACCTGGCATTGCTTCACGACACGTGCTTTGATTCGTTTTAAGGCTTCAAATATTCATTTCTACCCTTAGTAACCGAAATTGGCAATATATTTTTTATATATTCATAGACAGATTTATAGATAAATAGATGTATAGATAGTGAAGTAATTTTAGAGTTTGTTGTTAATTTTGTACTTTGTATCTTTAACCATTTTCAGTACAAATTAACAAAAATAATTTTAAGATAGTGAGATGACAAACGTTGTTGCCTACAATAATACAACACTCCCAACCCAGTTAACAAAGTTCAAAGTAGTGATAATCTTCGTCCAATTTTTTTTCTTTGTCATTTTCGGTTTCATCAGTCAGAGGAAAACTCTCTCGGGTACTAATCCTGACTAATAACCATTTGTTACATGTAGTCAGTGAGTGCGAACCTATTTTAACTTTTATACCCGGGAGGTAAATTTCAGACTAAAGTTTGATTCGTCCTGCTACGTCTGCTTAATTATTAATGCATACAATGACCACCATGCCAAATGAGAGGTCAAAATAAAGCCAGGGTCACGGCTTCATAGGTTTCAATCATGGTGTCACAAGTTAAAGGAAATAAACTCAAACTCTCTCACTTTTATCTAACTAACCTAATGCAATGTAACTTAACTGATGTGGGCACTCACGAAGGAGGAAAAGACTTCAAACCGATCACACTTGGAGAATAACCAAGGACATATACATAGCCAGCCAGCCAGCCAACCAACCAACCCTTGCCAGTTACTGAAGATATGCTGCCTTATACGACAAACCGGTCTATCTGGCCAAGATATAGTCAGATGGTGGTCCTAGTCCCGGTTTCAGTGGCTGTGGGTTCCTTCATCGTGGGTGTGGGATTCACAGCTGATAGTGTGCATGTGGGCAGAGGGAGTTAAAACACATATATGCCTATTGACTAGTATTCATGAGGAACATTAAGTATGATGGAATGTGAGTGTTATAGGATATGTTTAGTACTAAGTCGTGCAGATTACCGATACTCTAAAAGTTGGTCGTCTGTGTGTAAAAAGTATGAAATTAGGTCTGAACTTCACAAATGGAACAAAAGTTGAATGGAAGGGGCTGTACGCTGACCCAAGTCCCTTGTTGTTTGTAGGTGGAGTTAAATCTGAGTGTGAGGTGCATCAGTGGTGTAGGTGGCGCTGGTATGTGGGCACCACCTTGCTGAGGGCCACACACACAGTCCCACATAATTATAATGAAAAGGACAGGATCACTTAAAATATCAGTCACTCGGTTCACTCTAGGGTAAATAACTGCTAAGGATATTATGAATATTATGTGTGTGCTTCTCCCTTCCACACCGCCATAAACAGTTTCTACGGCATTTTGTTGCTTTCTTGCAACTTGCAATTACGATTAAGCAAAAATATTTTTGCAGAACACCAAAGTCGAATTAACGAGTTTCTTACAAGAATGTATTTATCAAATATTATACCTCGGCTGACGTCTTGTGTTTAACATTACATTGGAATACAAGTTATGTATACGATTGTGAATTATCAATGAAACCCCCTCCTTCAGCCAAGAGCATATATATATATATATAAACAATTATAAACCTTAATTAAACCTCTAATGACTGCTGGTTTCTTATGGAAAATACTGCCATCGAAGGGAAAACATGAAAATTTTCACCACGAGCGTCAACTTGAAGATAGTTCTGCCCAGGATTCAGAGTATTCTATGAATCCTGGTTCTGCCTTCCATTACTAAACTCTCGTTAGTTAATTTCCTAACCTTGTCTTCAGCTTTGCGACTCGAAGTCAGTCAAGTGAGAACAGCAAAAAAGGCGCTTAATGACTCCGGCCACAACCGCTCACACACCCACTGCAAATCATAGTTAAATGTGTGGTAAGAATTCGTGCTTCATTAGAACGTTTAAACAAGAGATGACGACATTTGTACGGTATCAATTTGTTCCTCCAAATAAATGAAAAATTTTCAATGCGGGGAAAATAGCTTAGACTATTGTCACTAAATCAAATGTTGACTGTGAATTCATTAAAGAGTTTTTTACCTACAGATGTCAATAGTGCTGCTCTCCCACAAACAAAATCATCTGATTGTTGACAGAGTAAAATATGAAGGTAATGAAGTCTTCAAAATGGGAGAGAGTTAAGTGCCATTATCGGTGACTGGTTGATAAGTCCGAGTACTCCTATTTCCAAGGACTAGTATATAATAGATTATTTCATGCTTGTGGGCAGTGAACACTTCCCTCCCTCAAGCACACACACCCTCCCTCAAGTACACGCACTCTTCCTCCCTGAACCACGCACTCACTCCCTCCCTGAACCATGCACACACTCCCTCATCTTTCCCTCAACCATGTACACCGTCCCTCCCTCAACCATGCATGCACTCCCTTCTTACGTTCCTCAATTCTCCCAACAATCCGCAAAAAATGAAATTATCTATTTTTCCCTCAAGGTGAAAATGCAACTTTCTTTCATAATTTCTTAGTTTCTTTGGCAAATGCAATTCAACAAGACGAATACACTTACATTACTAGGTAATTTCATTAACAACAAACACTGAATCCATTTAAACATTGTATTTAAGGTCTGCTATCAGTTGAAGGAAGCCAGTACATTTTCGCCTTGTGAAAAATCACCGTAGTTTCGTATATATCAAGAGGACTCACAACTGTACCCACGCGATGTCCTCAGATGGTCGCAAATGGTACCCAGTCTAGTTTTTACCTACTTTGGTCATTAAGTTCAGCATTCTCCCTAAGTCTTGTTTACAGTACAAAGTGTGTAAAATAAACACCATTATTTTAACGACGAGTCTTTACTGCCGTGAAGCAATACAGAAAATTGAATCATAAAGCGTCCTCTTACATGGTGTTAATTTTAAGTTATCTCTTTGCGAACAATACTGAATATCAGAGTTGACAGCAGTAATTTCTATCATTCGTATGATGTTAATAACTATCGAATGCTATAACACCTATTGAAGTCAGTTATAGATTGTACAAAATTCGTACCAGACAATTTTCATCTGATAACATTAAATCACTGTTCTGAGTGCACCTTTTAAGACACTGCACATCTCAAGACGATACAGAAAGAAATATAACTGTCCTTTGTAGTAATACGTAGAATGTGCATATTCTTCAAACTATCTTTTTACTGTACTTTAGTTGTCATATTATCTTACTGCATCTGACTGAGTATGCAACTACATTTTCATAAAAAAAAAAAAAAAAAATCTTTTCTTTTTTACTTTAACCTTACATGACCTATAATGTATTACGAGTCACTGAAGGAGATAAGGAGGGATACGAATTTATGTCAGGTAACCGAACCTTAATGCCTTACGTAGAAAGAAAACAAAAAGGAATGAGCACACACATAAGGTCGACTGGTGGACACACATTTCTGTTGTCAGGTGTAAATACCGCACCTCTACTTACACCTTAGACAGCGCATACATAATGAACAGTTTATTGCTATCATGTCGACCAGACGCTGATTATCTCTGTGATTGTGGATGTGAGGAAGAGGTGTGGGTGTAGACTGTGGACTGCGGTTGTAAGGTGTGTGGGAGTACAGTCAGTGTGGGTATATGGTGTGTGGGAGGGGAGTGTAAAGAGTGTGGGAGGGAGTGTGAGGAGTGTGAGTGGACTCTGTGTTATAGGTATGTGTGAGTGCGGATATCAAGAGGGTGGAGTTTGTGTACGCTTGTGAGGGAAGGGAGTGGATGTTAGATAAGGAGTGGACGGTATGTGAGTGGAAGGATGTGAATCTTCAAATGGTAGACGGTCTGTGGGCGTCTAGGTTTTACTGTGTATGGTTTCTGTAAGTGATGACAACGTGGTGGCTGAAGAGAAGAGCATGGTATAGAGGCTGGTTGTTGACTGAGAGGATCATGATGGTTGTCAGCATAGGAAAGGCAAAGGGGTCGAGTGACGGTGGACAGGGTTGGTGCGAGATGGTAAGCCAGTGTTTTGGGAGGGTCAAGTGCTGAGGGGAGGGTATGAACGAGAGGAGAGGGAGAAAAGAGAAGTTGGGAGGAAATTACAGAGGGCGAAGAGTTTTGATATCCTTGATAGGAACAAAAAAATATATAAGAGTGAGGGATGATGGGAAGAGATGACTTGATGTGATGGGAAGGGTGGGGAGTGTTGACAAAATGGGATTGGTCATGGGTAATATTGAAGGGAATGGGGAGGTGAGAGGACTGAACATTTTGGGGGGCTAGGAGTGTTGATGGGATGGGGATAGAGGGCAGTACTGTGAGTGGGTGTACTGTAGGCAAGTCAGGGTGGAGGGATTGTTGACAGAGGCAGCGATGAGAGGAGGTGGAAAGAAACAGCTAGGAGGGTAAGGAGAGGGAGAGGCAGAGACCAGGGAAGGGATGAGAGAGGCAGCGAGGAGGGGAGGGACAGACAAAGAAGGTAAGAAGCGGAAGGGTAGGTTTGGGAAAGAATAATTTTTGGTGGGCGAAGTAGGTAGGAGGGAAGGAAGAGATGAAATATACTGGGTTGAAAAGAAGAGTAAAACAAGGATGAAGGGAAAATATATATATATATAAAAAAAAGGATGAGAGAATGGAAGAAAATGTGAAAGAAACAGGGAAGGAAGTGAAATACTTAGAAATAAGGGAAGATACAAGGATGGAAGAGGGCGAAATAGCATGAAGGAGAAGGGAGAGAAAAAGGGGAGACGAGAGAATGAGAGGAAGGCAGATACTGAGGTGAAAAAAAAGAAAAAAGATTAGAGAGAGAGGACGAGGGAAGGGAGGAGAGGGTTGGTCAGTTGTCTTAGCCCATTAACCAGTGTCCAGCCCCCGCCCACGCCCTCCTCCGCCCACGCCCATCTACTCAAACAATATCCTTTATCGTACAACCCTTTGGCGCACGCACACATACACACACACGCACACACACACACACACACACACCAAGGTACACTCATGGGTCCAGAGAAGGGAAGCAATGAGAAAGGAAGGAAAAAAACAAATGGGGAGAGAGGAGCAACGATATACAAGAAGATAAAAAGGGAAAAGAAGATATACAAGGAGATTAAAACGGGACACGAAGATAGGGAAGGAAAACAAATGAAAAGGTGAGAGAGAAGTGGGATAATGAAGGCGAGGGAAAAGGGGAAGGGAGGGGAACAAATGTCAATGAGGGAGAGGGTTTCCACTTCCTCCCCGGAAACCATTAACATACAATGGGGAAAGTGAGGGAAGGGAGGTGTGTAGGGGATATATGAGAGAGAGAGAGAGAGAGAGAGAGAGAGAGAGAGAGAGAGAGAGAGAGAGAGAGAGAGAGAGAAGTTGTGTGGGGGAAGAAGACCACATGTAGCGAGAGGTAAAAAAAAAAAAACTTAATGACCTTACATCAACAAACATCAGTACACTCATCATACTCTTTCATTGTAATCACTCAATATACCTTTCTCATTAATATCCTTCCTTTCCCCCTGATGAAGAAGAAAAGGGGGCATGAAAAAAGCAAAAATAAAAACAATAACAACAACACAATCTAATCAACTTACACCAACAAATATCAACACATCCTTCATCTTTCACCATCATCAATCACTATACCTTATACACTTACGTCTTCCCTGTCCCCCATTAGATGAAGAATAAAGGGGTTGAATTGTCAGATGTTCACGACAAGGACGAACCAAATACAATGATCACCGTCGTCACTAACTAACCAGCAAGACTCCCGTACACCTTGCGTCACCAAATGCCCAACCACCACAAGACAACAACACCAGCATTAACGCAACAAGACAAATATCAACGTGGCGTCCCAAGATGGCGGTAGAGGTGCATGGGCGTCACAGGGCTGAAGCTACACCCACGCCACTCCTCCACTGCCTCAATTATTGGCTACCACGACACACAAACACAAACAATTAAAAAAAAATGCACGGAGACTGGACGGCAGACAAATAAACATGAGGAAACCAGGAGTGTAAAAATATATATGGTGCTCAGTGGGTATATATACACATTATGGTGAAGTCATACATACAAATATTCTTATTATTATTATTCAGCCATGTAATGAAGCACATGTCATTATTTTGTTAACTAAATCTAACTAATCTCAGGCGATTTTATTACTTTGAGCACTTAATATAAATAGGCTACTAAGGGTTGAAAAATGTCTCTAGTATCGGTATCCCTATTCTTGTCATTGTCTTCTTTCCACTTCTCATCAATTAACTCCAAACAATATAATTCAACTGGGAGGAAACCATTGATAGAGGCATTATCGTTCTTTACAAAGTTACAATCAGTCAAGAACATAAGGGAGAATTAACAAGGAGAAGGGATGCAAGCAAAAGCAACAAAAGAACTTTAAACTAAGCACAAATGAAGAGTCCAGAATAGCACCGAATCCTTCACAATAATAACTATCGAACATAAATATGTTAATACTGGAGTTCCTTGGGGGTTACAAATATCAAAGTTATTGCTGCCATATAATATAAAACTATGTACAAAAACTGGAAATGGATTGAAATTAAATGTAAAATCATATAATATACTAACCAAGCAATATAAAGATAACTTCCACAACACCTTCAATACATTAAAAAAAAAAAAAAAAAAAAAAAAATGTAAAGAAAATAATCGATTATCACTGGACACAAAAATTATTTGGCGATCGTTGATATAAACACTCATGTAAATAAGTTGTGAAAGGAGACAAGGAAAACAGACAACCATCCAGCATGGCTCGCTCAGCAACCTAGGCGTCTCCAGGCAACACACACTAATATTAGCACGGTTGCTGTCTGTGGTGCCAGGGTTAGGATGGGGGGGAAGGGGGGGGTGACAAGCATAAGGAGACAGAATACACAGAGAAGAGGATTGTAACAAATGCTTTATGAACTAAACAACAGTACTTTGTGGTTGAAAGGGAATAAACACCTGAATGGAAGCAGAGAAAACCGAAAGGCTAGGATAAGGTTAGGGAGACAGTAAGGATGAAATGATAATTATTCTATAGATAGAACAGGATAGTTAAAAATATGCATGGAAGCAGGGTAGGTGGTGGTGTGGAAAACTGGAATATGTTGGCTATGCCGGACAGGATAGGCAAGACAGTGTTGGCAGGATAGAATTAACAGGACAAGGGGTTGACACAGTTGGCAGGATAGAATAGGCTGGACAGGGGGTAAGTGACAGGCTGATAAGCAGGACAAAGTTAGTAGGACAGAAGGCAGGCAGGACAAGGTAAGGAGGGAAGCATGCAACAAGAAAGTGAAGGCAAGGCAGGTGGCAGACAGAGCAAAGTGGATGGCTGGTGGGTCGACAGGTAGGACAAGGTAGGCTGGGCAGAAGAAGGCAGGCAGGGCAAGGTGGGTGGCTGGGCAGGTGGGCGTTGGCTCCCACACACACCCAGCCGCCCACAACTCACGCCCTCGCCTGCAGCACTGACAACATTCCACCCGCAATGCCCGCATACCACCAACACCACCCCACCACCCCACATCTAACACTGCTACTACCTGTAACAACATATCCACCACCACCCCACATCTAATACTATACTAGGCTACCTATAACACCATCCCCACAACCACTACCACTCCACTTACCCAAATTACTAACACTACTACTGTACTTGTAAGTAACACTATCACCACATCCACGAACACCTCAACAACAACTATTACACTTTTTACTTCTACTACTTATATCATCATTAGTTAAGACCATTTCAATCATTATTATCGTTCTCCAATTCCACGTGCTTGAGAAAACATGAAGCAAAAGAAGACTGTTTGACTGATTCTCGTATTACCTTTCTACTATAATTTTATCTGCTACTGAATCTACTGGCACTGCTGCAGCCATCAAACATTTAACAGTCCTTCACAATTTTAATCTGGATAAAATGTACACATTCTCTCCTCATCTCATTTCTAAAGTTTCTCAGTAAATGGGCATGAAAACCAAGACATATTATTTATACGTAACATTTCTACAAGACCTCCAACACAGTATTATAAACACTGAAATTTTCTGAACACAAGTGTCTATAAAAGGACAAACTGGACACACAAATACTACCGCAATTTCGCTAAGGTAAAAAAAAAAGAATTGCACTGCTATCAGTACTAAAGTATAAGGTTTGCTTCACGCTCGGTTACCACTAATAACCTCCACTCTTGATATCAGCGAGTACTTCCATCCCACCCATTACCACCACTCCTACCATGCACCTCCAGCAGCCATCATCATCATCATCAGTTGTGTTAGTACCTCATTAATACCCACACGCTCATCATTAACGCACCTAACCATAATTAGTAGGGTAGTAATTATGCCTTTCCAGTCAGCACACCGCCACTCCCTCTTAATTACCTGCTCACACAATCAACGGTAACAATACAATCATGGTAAGACTCACTACATGTATAATGTTACACCTCACGTGGTATTTCCTATAAGGTATACGGCTCCACCTCTGCTAAAGTTTTTGTGTCTAAAATAAACAAACAGTAAAAAGAAGGCGTTCAGAGACCACAAACCCAGGACAAGAACTGAACATCCCTCCCCCTACCCACCCAATGGTTTTGAGAGTGATCTTGGTTACGATGGCAGTCTGTCCCCATCAATACCGCCCCTCGCTAAGCTTCCCTCCGATATATTAAGGCCAACGGGCTGCCAGTAAGCCAACACAGTTACAGTCGAGGATATATGCTCCGTCTCGTATACCTCTGCCCTTTTATAATAACCTTAGAGTTACACTGATTGCATATACTTGAAAGGAAAACAAATCATACGAATATAATACTGTGCTGTAGATAGATGTTTTTGTGTTCATACATAACATGCGCGCGAAGTAATTGTATTTCTTCCTACATCTTCGGATCATCTTTCTAATCAGACATTATAGACTGAAGGAGAGACAATAATTATATATCGCTGACTATAAGAGGACAATTATACGCCACACATATCGTGGATATACTGCCAGACACAGCAGTTTATTCTTGTTCTGGGGTGTTTTATGTCGGTGATAGCGACTGCGCCACTCCTCCCTTCCCCCAAGCTAAGTTGAGGGCTGGGTGAGCATAAGAGTCGGGTAGTGGGTCGTGAGAGAACCAGTTAGATCAAAGAACACATAATCAGCACCGAACTTATATGCATTCACTTAGGTACAAGTATATAGTTTCTAAAAGGTGGGTGTAACTATGAGGATATCCACTTTAATCTTTGCTTCTCAACACCAAGGGACGTGAAGTTTACTGATCTTTCTGTCTCTGGCTTCAATCCTCGTGTCATCAACAAACAAATCATCCCCTACATGGTGTTCCTTATAACCAACACGCCCCGAGGAACAGATAAGACGGAACCCATACGTTGTTACCTAATATGCTTCGAGACCTCTGCCAGGTTGAGAAGATGCGGAGATTTAAGACGCACCGAGAACTTGAGCATGGCGAAAGGGTTAACATCTTTCAATATCTCCTTTGTGCAACCCAAACAGTGGAGTCTGTATAAAGCCAACGCCGGCTCTGGTCTGCCTCATACAGATCAACACCTCAACTTCAAACTGCTTGTGTTTTATGGCCATTTTTGAGACTGGTGTGATGTAAGGCAGTCACACGTGCTGTGGCCCCTGGCGTCTGTCATGACAAGGGGCAGTACGAAGGCTAGAGAGTTGCATGGCACAGATTCACCAAGTGTATTCGATTGCACACAATTTTGTTTTACATGACAAGTTAATAATCGTTTTAGTATTCAGGATGTCTGAGATTGGCAAGCTTTATATCAAGTAATTCGTGCATTAGATACACTTGATGTGAGCGTAGAACGTGCTGTGAAAGGATAGTGGAATCATCAGACCATAAATCTATAACCAACACACTTTGGCAACATACGAACAAGACACACATCACCTTCACTATAGGCGGCACAACTAGCAGGGGCGCCACGGTGTAAATAAACTAAGAAGGGACGTAGGGCGGGGCGGCAGGAAGCAACGTTCAAGTATCCTGTGTCCACCGCCATGCCTCATTCTCCAGCAGACGTTAACTGGCGTATAAAGTGTGGCGTAAAGATGTAGGCGTGGTTGGGATGCAGCACCAGCGTCATAATCCCCACCAGTGCCGTCACACCCGACCTTCACTCTCGGTCCCAAAGGTCGTAAAGTACTGCACGCCCCACGACAAAAATGGAAATAATGAAAATATATTCAGCCAACCTGCTTGCAACCTGTAGTAGTCTCTCCGCTCCGACATGACGCCTTTGAGGATCGGAGTAGGAAGGCACTAAATGTCTGTTGATAGCGGACCCACCTAGAAGAGCTATAGGGCCTTCCACCTGTGTCTTACTGGTCTGCTGAACACGGATACTTAAACTTCTGTGGTCCGTACCCTAGGCGCCAAGGCAGCTCAGCACCCACACCCAAGGTTTATACAATGCAAGATAATTGGTGCAGCGGTGGCAGTGGCTAATATCTTGTTGATGAGTGAGGCCCGCGAGCTCCTCCCTAACACTCCCTTGCCCCCACCCTGCACCACAAGGCAAGGTCCACCTACTCACATTATATACGCATAAACGCACAACGATAAGTAGCGAATAATACCATCTCGTCAAAGCATATTCATAAAACCCTGACGTTTGAAACAATGCCTCATACATGTTCTGTCTTAAAATGTAACCTTATTAAAATTCCTCCACAGTAATGGCTCTAATGAATTGAATTATATTATCTCTCTGGTGCCTCGGATAATGAAAGTATATATCTCAGGATTCACACATCTGAAACGCATATGCAGACTGATAAGCGAAAATAAAGCACCAAATGACTGAAGCGCCGAGTTATGATACATGGCATGACTCTATAATTATGAGTGCAACGTGAGTGAAAGGGAAAACAGGACATCATAACAAACACGGCTTTAATTTTATGAGTCATCTATCCTTTTACCTGTTTCAGATTTCACGAAAACTTTACGAAGGACCATAAAGAACTATCACATAATCACCTTAAAAAATTATAGCGAGCTGGTGAGCCCATCTGATTGAGTTGGTTGTTGTGAGGGAAGGTCGGGAGGTAGCGGTAGCTTATAATATATATTCCAAACTGTGCTCCACCTGAGACTAGTTTTTTCCCTAGGATATCCAACATACTCAAGAGGTAATTTTTAAAAGTTTAGGCCTGGCTGCGTCAAGGGGATTGCATTGTTGGGCTCCCACTGAGGGATGCAGTTACCACAAACAGTGGCAACATTGTGTCACTGTGCTCCCAGGTGGTCGTCTTGTCGTGTACATTTAAAAAAAACTGACCACAATTCTCCAACGAATACGTAGCATCTTTTCGGTCAAACTAAAGTACACTAAATAAAGCTATTGCATTCTGGGAGAAGCCAACCTTGGAAATGGACCTTAAAACGAACAGAAAATGGAGAGAGAATTAAAACACTGACCTCTAGTTTTACACACTTGGGTACAGTACGGCGGTCAGGAGCATCTGCATTACGCGAGAGGAGAAGTGGACTGAGGGGGCCGGGGGGAGGGGAGGGGGGGGGAGGGGGTTGGTTTGTGGGCTGCCGAGAAAGGCCATGGTAAGATTACACTCCCACCCGACATATATGGTGGAAGTGGAGAGGAGGGTAGGGGAGGAGGAAGACATTTGCTACCACCGACACTACCATCACCAGCCACCAACACTACCATCATCATTATACCAACACACTCTCCAACTTCATCACTGCCAGCACGAATATAATCATTACGAAGACCACTAACACTGACACCACTACCATCACCACCATTATCATCATTATACCAACACACTCTTCAACTTCATCACTGCCAGCACAAAATTAACCATTACCAATAACAACAACAACACCTCCACTAACACCTCCACCATCACCACAATCCCCAACACCAACATCACAACCACTAGAATCACTACAATTATAACACACACACACACACACACCATACACCACAATACCAACACCACCAACACCTCCACTAACACCATCACCATCACCACCACTACAATCCCCATCACCAACATCATAAACCACAAGAATCACTACCATTATAACACACACACACACACACACACACACACACCTAGATTAGTATGTCTCCAAGTTGTAGCCTATAGATCCTAGAATTAATATTAATGTAATCTTCCCCTCTGTAAATTTTCAGTCTCTGACTGCCATGTAAATAAACCGTTAATTATTATTTATTATTATTATTACACACACACACACACACACACACACACACACACACACACACACACACACACACACACACACACACACACACACACACACACACACACACACACACACACACACCATACACCTTGCTTGAGATTAAGTATACCTCTAGATTACACTACATGTTTGTTGGCCAAGTCACTGAACACTATAATCTGACAATTCCACGAGTTATCAGACAATGGTATAAGGCTATCAAGCAAGTTCCCAGAATGCTATATCACCATTTCGCAAGTTATGGTACGGTCATCCAAGGCTATCCCACCAGTTATCACACGCTGGTACAATACGTGTGTTTGACAAGTCATGTTACAATATAGTGGGGAGTGGAGAAACATAAGACAACGAGACAACAATATAGTAAACTTGATGCTGAGAGTAACTTTATTAGGTCGTCACTACAGACCACACTTTATTATGTTATTATAAATATACCTATTATTTATCTACACATTATTATACTTAAGGAGGATAATTATGATGATGTTGTCAGCGAGTTGGAGGCTATTGAACCCTCTAAACTTGAGTCTAAAGTCTAAACCAAACTCTGCCACCAAACATACCACCTAACTTTTAAGGCAGTCTGCTTCCTACTACAGTTTGGAGGATTCAGTAGCCTCCTGGTCCCCAATACAATCTTATTTAGCCTCGTCACGCATGCTTAGGGAATACCGGATTGAACTGTGAATCGGGTATTTCTTATTTACGACTGGGACGCAATAATAATAATAATAATAATAATAATAATAATAATAATAATAATAATAATAATAATAATAATAATAATAATAATAATAATAATAATAATAATAATAATAATAATAATAAAAAAAATAAGAATAAAAATATTAACAATAACAATAATAATAATAATAACGATAATAATAATAATAATAATAATAATAATAATAATAATAATAATAATAATAATAATAATCAATATATGAATGAATAAATAAACACTAACGGTAGTACTACACCTAAGGTAAGGTCATGTGCCACCTGAGATGGAGATAGAAAGGAAGGATAGAAAACTTGGAAGGAATAAGAAGGACAGGAGAGATACCTGAGAAGCTGAAAGTAAGTGACTGACTAACCTGGCTTGGGGAAGGAGTGATGGAATTAAGGAGAACCATTTAAGGACCCTATGATCGTGTATAAAATTGGAGACTTCTGTTGATTCCTCCTGACCATGCCACGAAACAAGCTCCTTCCCTATAGGTGGTGTTTCGTGGCAATATTTGAAGGACTAATTTTTCTCCAACTTTTAGACTGAATCACAGGGTCCCTTAAGGTGGCTTCAGAAACATGATATTATTTTGGCTGGGAGTGTCGGTGGTGTAGGACTGAGCTCGTGACTGGAGGATTTACTGATTCCACTACATACAAAACAATAATTATACTTTATTCTCATTCTTTATCTCAATTTACAAAACAATAATTATACTTTATTCTCATTCTTTATCTCAATTTACAAAACAATAATTATACTTTATTCTCAGTCTTTATCTCAATTTACAAAACAATAATTATATTTTATTCTCAGTCTTTATCTCAATTTAGTGTCCTCATATTTTTGTTATTCATTGGTGACTTTGATTACAGTGTCACTCACAACTTTTATTCATTGGTGACTTTGATTACAAAAAAAAAAAAAAAAAAAAAAAAAAAAAAAAAAAAAAAAAGTTAAGAAGAGAGATGAGGAAGCCACTACATTTTTTTTTCTAGGTTTAAAAATTCAGTACCGTAGAGGAGATAACTCATTGCTGGCCATTTGGTTCTTACCCTGGGCTGCTGGCCGATGTGGGGACGAGTTATGGTATGAGGATGTTAATGATGGGGAGGGAGGAGTGTTGGGAGGAGTGCAGGAATGAAGGAGGAGTGTTGGGAGGAGGTGAGATATGCAATGCGAGAAAGGGAGGACAGAATGAGACGACGTGGAAGGTGTGTAAAAGAGATAGTGAAAGAAAGGTTAATTAATGGAAAAGGAATGAAGGAATGGGTGGGGAAAAACGAAAAGTATAATGAAAACCAAGCACGAGGGAGAGACGAGATAATGTGAAGATGAATAATGAGGAAAGAAGGTGAGATAATGTGGAGAGGAATAATGAGGAAAGAAGGCGAGAGTGATAAACCAGGGAAGGAAGGTGAGACAAGGCCAGGACCAGGGTGGGTGGAGTAAGCTAGTGAGTGAGGTTCTGCACATGTGTACATAAAGTTCCTCTTGTTCTCTCTCATCCCCTCCCACGCCCCGCCCCGCCCCGCATGACATCAGTTCCTCTTGTTCCTATCCTACCTTGCCCCGCCCCGCCCCGCCCCTGCATGACATCAGTTCCTCTTGTTCATATCTTGCCCGCCCCGCCCTGCATGACATCAGTTCCTCTTGTTCCTATCCTACCTTGCCCCGCCCCACCCCGCCCCTGCATGACATCAGTTCCTCTTGTTCCTATCCTGCCCCGCCCCGCCCCGCCCCTGCATGACATCAGTTCCTCTTGTTCCTATCCTACCCCGCCCCGCCCCGCCCTGCATGACATCAGTTCCTCTTGTTCCTATCCTACCCCTCTCAACCCCGCCCCGCCCTGCATGACATCAGTTCCTCTTGTTCCTATCCTACCCCTCTCAACCCCGCCCCGCCCTGCATGGTATCAGTTCCTCTTGTATCCACCTTACCTCACCGCATCCCACACCTCTTGTCATGGCCCACACTTCATGTCATTACTCTTCTTGCTTCCTCCCAGTCCAGCCCCGCCCTACATGCTTGCCAATTGTGGGCCCTCTCTTCCTTGTGGTTGTATATTTTTTTTATTGTTCCCAGTCCAAGAGTCAGCAGATCCATATACGAGATACGGACCAAATACTACTTCTACTCCTCGCTTCCGGCTATAGTCTAGTCTCTTCAACCCAGCACCTGAGGGTATGAGAAGACTGGAGATGACAGCAGAGAGGACTGAAGAGGAGGAGGAGGGAGGGGGGAAGGGATGCGATGAGAGAAGAGATGGCAAAAATGAGAGAAGACTGGAGATGATAGGAGGGCAGTGGAGAGAGGAGAGGAATGAGAAGGAGGGAGGAGGGGGCAGCTATGAAAGAAGGTGGAGAAAAAAAGGAGAAATGGGGAGATGAAGATGGGAGTAGGGAAGCTTGGACGACGATGATGCATGGAGAGGAATTGAGATGAGAATATAATGAGAAGAGAAGAGAAGAGAAGAGAAGAGGGGCGTGAAACAGAAGAAGCAGAGAGAGTAAATGAAGAGGAGGAATACAGAAAGTCAGGAAGAGAACCAAAAAGGCAAAAAGAAAGCAAACAAAAATGCAACGAAGGCAAATTCTTATAATATGCAAAGTAGTATAGAGACAACCAGAAGGGGAAAACAAATAGAATGCATTAGAAGAAACCCGGAGAAGAAATGAAAGGAACAAATCAATCCACCAATATCTTTTAAGGGGTGGTAAATCTGGGGCAAATGATTCCTCCAAACTACTATTCCAGACAACAGGATACCATTATTTTTCTTGTCTGTTTCCTGGCATACTGTGGAGGAATCAAGGCGCTCCAATCTATCAAAAGTATACTATCCTCTTATTAACAAACTCGTAAGCCCCGTACATTACCTGAGGCTTTGGACGTCACCTGGATACTAAGACGAACCACACACTCACCTGGAACATAACACAAACACAGTTAAGATGTTGTACAATTAATGAGAACAAGCCAAATGTAACATACGCCTACAAGCTTTATGCTAAACTTAGTCTTACACGTATAAGTGTCTTGCTAATGAGATGCAGTAAACACAGACAAAGTAAAACCATGTGTGCCAGTAAGGCCAATCTTCACAATTCTTTTTTCCTTTTAGTACAATGAAGGCAATGATTGCTTACACATCAAAAAGATAATACCTCGTATATAAAAAATTGGTAAAGTTCCTCATTAGAGTACAATAAAAAAAAAAAAATTCACCAGCTATTTTACATAAAAGAGGTTTAGTATAGTTAGCCTTGATTCACCCAAGATGGGTGGCAGTTTTCTACGACCGGTTCCACACCACTGGACCATCACAAGGCGTTCTTGTCGCGTCCTTGGTGTGTTGTTTACACAACAAAAATACACACTATATATTTTTCCGTGTTTAATTCAAGACAAGTCACTTTGTATCCCACTCAGTGTATATTGACTAGTGAGAAAAATCCTATATCTTAAAACAATATCGATGAAAATATGCAAGAGGGTTTGTCTTTCTGCTAAATAATTATGTTAACGTGAAGTCCGAACCCGTTCTACTTACGGGTACTTCCAGAATGTAATGTGTGTTTATGGGTGTGGTGGTGGGATGTTATGGGTGTTCATAGCTGCTGTTGTATGTGATGAGTGTGGGTGGATGGGAGGAGGTAGAGGTGAGAGAGAGAGGAGGAGGAGGAGAAGGATAGTATATAGAGGTAAAAGCAGGTGTGGTGTAGTGTAAGCCTAGAGACGGAGGTTAACGTCACGATTATTCAGCTGGCAGTAGCTATAATCCCACGTGAAAAATGGGAGGAGCAGGTGAGGAATTTGAGGGAGTAGGTGAGTGAGTGATGAAGGGGAAGGTGAGGAATGAGGGGGCAGGTGAGGGTAGGAGGAAGTAGATGATGAAGAAAAGGGAAGAAAAAGGCGAGGGGTGCGTGCGGGGGAGCAGGTAAAGAAAAATAATACTGCGAAGCATATAAAGCACTTGTGGGAATACGTGAAAAATCAGATGTGAAGGATAAAGAGAGACGATGATGAAGAAGAAAAGGAATGGTGAAGAAGTATATAATAAGTTTAGAATGGGTAAGTGGACAAAAAATGAGGAACAGGTCAAAGAAAGAAAGGAGTGAGTAAACGAAGGTACGAAAAGATGAATTGTAAGTATAGTGTATGGTGAGGACTGTAAAAAACCTGAGTCATGAGGACGGGTCGAATGAAGAGGAGGAGGATTGGTGAGGAAACTGACTGGGGTTGGTTGAATGGTGAGGAAAGTGATGCTGCAAGCGGGTGATGGAACAAGTAGTGATGATGAATGGTGAGGTATGTGATGGTGTGAGGTTGGGGTTAGTAAAGTAAGGGGTGAGTGAAGTAAGGGGTGAGTGAAGTAAGGGGTGGGTGAAGTAAGGGGTGTGTGAAGCAAGGGGTGTGTGAAGCAAGGGGTGAGTGAAGTAAGGGGTGAGTGAAGTAAGGGGTGAGTGAAGCAAGGGGTGTGTGAAACAAGGGGTGAGTGAAGTAAGGGGTGTGTGAAGTAAGGGGTGTGTGAAGCAAGGGGTGTGTGAAGTAAGGGGTGAGTGAAGTAAGGGGTGAGTGAAGTAAGGGGTGAGTGAAATAAGGGGTGAGTGAAGTAAGGGTGAGTGAAGTAAGGGGTGTGTGAAGTAAGGGGTGTGTGAAGCAAGGGGTGTGTGAAGTAAGGGGTGAGTAAAGTAAGGGGTGAGTGAAGTAAGGGGTGAGTGAAGTAAGGGGTGAGTGAAGTAAGGGGTGAGTGAAGTAAGGGGTGAGTGAAGTAAGGCACAGATGCCAACCGTCCATCAGACAGACACTGGCCATCACACCCTCACCTTAAGAGGTATCCCAACACTCCTGACCCTCACCGCCACCACTACCATCACCACCACACCTGCTTTACCACACACCTGCCACCGTCACATCTCTTTCACAACACACCTACCTTCACACACCTTTCACCATACCTGCCAACGCACACCTCTTTCACCACACATCGGTCAACACACACTTATATATAATGGCCTACACCTCCCATCACACACTTGCTTCATTACATATTTTCAACACACCTGCACCACTATATACCTTCACACACCTATATATATATGTGTGTGTGTGTGTGTGTGTGTAACTAACTACCCTCACCACCAAGTATAGCTCTTAGCTCACTACACCACACCTACAGTATTCTTCGGTCATCTCTACCAACCAAACATTTAACTATCACCTGCAATGACCATCACTATCATCAGAATTCAATCCCTACCACATTACTTCCCAACACCAACACTGACAATAATAACTACCACAATATCTGCATCAACTCTCCCTACTACCTCACTACCTGGCAACATTACCACAACCCCAGCATCAACTCTCCCTCCCTATCACCACTACCACACCTGCCAACAACACCAACACTATTACCACATCTTATCAACTATTCCATCAACTATTTATTTAACTTACACAACACCTGCCACCCTCAACACACCACCACAACACACACAACTTGAATGCAGACACTAGTAAACAGGGTATGTAAGTACACACAGTATATTTATACTCTTCTCCCCCTTTCTCTCCTTAAGCATTCGTATGTACATCTCCCTTTTTATTATTATGTTTTGTATTCATAGTTTCCTCATTATAACTCTGTTCATTTCCAGATAGTCTATGTTTATCACAATTTTCTCTTCCTCATTCGTCCATTGCCAAGACTCACACAGGTTTATGGGTACAAAAACAAAACATGCATACTTCACATAATGAAAACATCTACGCGCATTGTTTTCCTATTTTTAATGTCACACATGTGATGCTTTATGCAAACTCACATTGCGTACATAACATGATGGAACAATTCAAGTAACACAAATATCAAACGTAACACTTCAAAAACTTACAAGACATGAAAAGGTATAACATCCCTTCGCAACACACACACACACACACACACACATTCTTTGTCTCAACAGCTGAGTACGTGTGCCAGCTAGCATCTCACATCTTTCCTGTGTGTGTGTGTGTGTGTGTGTGTGTATGTGTGTGTGTGTGTGTGTGTCAGAGATAGAGGGAATAAAAGAAGATATAATAAGTCAGGGGGTGGAAAGAAATTAATGAAGGGGCTGAAACACAAGTATATTCTGCACAGGTGAAGGGTTTAGCACTAAGAGGAAGGGCACTACAAGCACCATCTATAGAGTTAAGGTAGTAACGCTGGTAGCAAGGGTCGGGGGGCTGGGTGGAACAAAGATGACTGATGAACAATGCGAAGCGTGTCGGGTATAGGGAACAAGGTGTAGAGGAGGTATAATGTGTGGGAGTAAGGTGTAGTGGAGGGTAATGTGGAGGAGTAAGTGGTGTAGGGGGTCGGCTCGGAAACAAGGAAGGGGTCAGGTGTGGGGAGCATGGGGTGAAGGGGTCGGGTGTTAGGAGCATGGGGTGAAGGGGTCGGGTGTTGGGAGCATGGGGTGAAGGGGTCGGGTGTGGGAAAAAGGAATGGGGAGGACACTAGGGGTTTTGAGGAAGAAGGTGAGGGTGAAGGACAAAAGAGCAGGGAGAAGGGAGTGGGCAGTTTAAGGAGAGAATGAGGACGAGGAATAGGGATACAAAGGAAGAGCAGGAGGTTGAGGGGGTTCAGGGAAGGTGGGAGGACGAAGGACAAGAGCAGGGAGAAAGAGTGGTAAGAACGAGGGTAAAAGGGTCTGGAAAGGGAAGGTTGGTTCTGAAGGTGAAAATTAGCACTGTGATGGAAGATAGAGGGTTCAGAGATAATGATGGATAGGGGGAAAAACATAACAGATCATTCACGTTCGATCAACCCCAAGGCGACTCAATCTGATGGAGCAACGTGGTCGAAACGTCAACTTACACTATGATGGAGTAGCTGGAGATTGTGATGGAGTGAGTGGTGGAGATGTCAACTATACAGTACTATGACAGAACGAGTGGTGGAGGCTGTGATGGTGTGAGTGATGGTGACGTCAACTATACCGTGATGGAATTCAGTGGTGGTGGGAAAGTTTGATGGAGTGGTGGAGACTGTGATGGAGCGAATGGTGTGGACAGGGATGAGGTAAGTGGTGGGGACGCTTGATTGGGACTGCGATGGTGTACCGAGAGAGAAAATGAAGATGGATGCTGTATAGAGGGGGTGATTGGGAACTGATAGTGGTGGTGATAGAGGGTGGGGCTAACAAGTGGGGGGGAATAAGGTGGTGTTGACTACGAGATGAGGACTGCAATAGAGGATAACATAGTATATACATATCGAAGGTGATGATGGAAGGGGCCAACTATGGAGAGGTCAGACGGAGAAGGTTGATAGGAAAATGGTGGAAAAGATGGACTGGAAGGGAGAACACTGAGATGGTGACGATAGCTATAGAGGCGAAGGTTGGAAGAAGGTGTAAAGGACAGATTCAGGGGTGTACTACAATCCTCTGAAAACAAACAGTAGGACGGCGAAATTAATTAGTTAATAATGAGACCCACCTATAGTTTACACAACAGAGGAGTAAGGTAGAATTGACAATGTGATAATATCCTCTTTTATTGTTTATGGTGTGATCAGTACTGTGGCTGGTGGTCAGTGGGACAGCATATTCTCCAGCAGGAAGTCTTGGGGACGGACGTGGGTTGTACTCACACCTGGGTACGTTTTATTTTTAATCTGATGTGGATCTTTATAAACCCTCTCGGTCCACACATATTTATCGCCATTAAC
Source organism: Petrolisthes cinctipes (assembly GCA_033782935.1). Taxonomy (NCBI): domain Eukaryota; kingdom Metazoa; phylum Arthropoda; class Malacostraca; order Decapoda; family Porcellanidae; genus Petrolisthes; species Petrolisthes cinctipes. The sequence continues at coordinate 150,757 of JAWQEG010004175.1, forward strand.
ATTTTAAAGACTCGTATTTCCTAACTCTTTTCAGATTCTCCCATAACCATACTAAATTTATTCTTACAAACGTCAAAACTCTCGTGTTTCCAAGAATGTTGTATAATTATAATTTTTTCGCGTGTGTGATTATTATGCCAACGTTTTAAGACTCTTTATATCATCAAAAGTCAAGATTCGCGTAATAATATAAACTTTTCGACTCTATTTCCGCAAGCACATATGTCCGTATATACTTTCAGACACGTTCAGTACCTTGTTTCCTCTGTCGTGTTGCCTTCCGTGTTCTTTTTATTTCATTCCGGACTTCCTTTTCAAGACTCCACGCCCCGCTTCCTGCCCAACCTCTCATTACAAATCCTACGCCTTCCTCCTCACTGGTTCAACTCGCTTTACACACGTCTGACCCTCAGAACCTCCTCGTGCCCTTTGCAGTATTCAAGGGCGTATCATTACACTTCTTTCCATGTCCGTCCTTCGTCTAACTTCTTCGAGTTACATAAGCCTCAATTAGATTCATGGGGGTCCTCTAAACCTTTACAAAGCAATTAAATGACGCCACAAGCCTTGGACTGGTCAGAGAATGCATGGAGGAAAATGTGTTGGTGTGATAATAGATTTGTCTGCTACAGTTCTGACAATACCATTGTGAGAGAAACCAGAGATTACTCTCCTAAAATTACGGCCCCTAGTTAATGTTCGCCTTAATGACCTTCTTGCAGGTGATACCAGTAAATATAAAACAATTTCAATTGGAATTGAGAACACCGAATGGAAACATAAAATAAAAAGGATACGGAAACTGTAAATTCCTCTCTGTTACCAACAAAGTTACTCTCTTTTACTTGGCAGGTTCCTCGGCTACTTGTCTGTCAGGCCAGGCTACCCATCTCTTCCCCCGCTGCCCCAACATCCAACACGATCCCTCGCCATTTTCCGTCTGGTGTCCCTGCCTGTCTATTCGCCCTGGAGCACTTCAAGCTTATTGTATACGATCTCCCAGGTTCAGTAGACCGAAAACATGTGAAATTATATACGACATACATGAATCTCTCATGGACGAACCACTCTTAATTTGGTGTCAAAATCCCGAAAGGAGTTTTATATATGAAGCAAACTTCCAACCTGATTATTGTTATAATTAATGGAACATGATTTAGATTATACAACCTACAGGTATGCTTCGTTCGTCTTCCATCAAACTTTCTTTTGCCCATATGATATCATATGGGTTGTGTGTTATAAGTACCTGCAAAACCTGCTGTCCGGGCATGCAATCTGAATGGTAGACTGCTTGTGTGTAAGTAAGTCTGATTGGCAGGTAATGTGACTGGTTGGGATGTAGTTTATGTGGATGACTGGTATTAGGTTGGCTGCATCTGATTGGTTGGCTGTCTTTGTGGCAGTCCGACTTACTGTCTGGCAACGCAGTTAATTGTCTGGCTGTCAGTCCGCATTGCCGATGGGCAGGCTGTCTACGTAGCTGATTGACTGTTCGATTCCGTAGTTACTTTGTTAACTGATAACGTAGCTCGCTAGATGGCTGGCTGGACGGCTGTCAAAGTGGTTCAGCTTTTGGTTGTCTGTTATGTGATTGCCTAGTTTTGTGGTAGTGTGTCGATAGCGAAGCAAAGGGAATAGGACAATGCCTTCTGTTCCCCTCGTAGGCGACCTTAAAAATTGTACCCACCATGATCGAATGAATACCCACTAGGCTACACCGCTTTGGGCAAGTCCAGTCTTCAATCCTGTGTCGCACTGTGTCCCGTCTCTATGTACTCCTGCACTCCCCTGTTTCTGAATCCCGTCGTCCCTCGCTCCTACGTGTTTTTTGTTCATCTTCACTCTCGTCTATCCAGGTTCATCCCATGTGCGTCCCATCCCCACTCCTGTGTACCGTAAGTTGTTATTCCTGGATGCCTCGACAATAAATAAGTAGCCTGTCGCTTCTGTGAACCTGGTCACTTTATTGTCCCTCTCTGCTCAGTACGCCTCACTTCATTATACTCCGCTATGGTCTTGGTGTATCCGTCGCACCAATATGCCTTTTCTTCCTCGTTGAGTTATTATAGTAGTTTATGTTCAAGAATAGGCTACAATATAATAATAGAACCTTGATTTCTTGTGCGTCTTCATTTCAGTATGCTCTATTGCTTCTGTGTACCCCGGAGAAGAGAATTTTCTATATCTATGAAACCATATAGTAAACACAGAAATGTCTTTGCTTGTCAATCTGATGTCAGTTCACATGACGACACCACTTTAATACCAATATATCTTTAACCGACACAAGACTGAAATCACTGGGTATCGTCTCTAAAAATGTTGCCACACACACACACACACACACACATACACACACACACCATCTTCTTCCAATTTAAAGTTTTGCAATACAGAGTCGACAGCTCAATTTTCACCCGCTTCTCTGATCTTTCGCTCGAGTCCTGGCATGGGAGGAGAGGGTTCAGGGTCTTGTGTGCTAAAGTTCAAGATATTTCCCAGTTAGACTATCTGACTTGCTATTTCCACTCGCACCTTCACCCTCTGCTGTCTCAAACCAGGTCCTATACCCTTATCCCGGTAGTAAACTGCCCTCAAAGTTCAAGTTATTATAATACACGTTAATGACCCTGTGATCGTTTATGAAAATTGGAGGCTTCTGATTCCTTCTGACTATGCCACAAAATAAGCTCCATCTATATAGGTAGTGTTTCGTGGCAATATATGAAGGACTCATTTACCTCCAATATTTTTACGACAACACAAGGTCCCTTAAGCCTCCACCCATCCTCGTACTGTCCTCACTTTAGCCCTGCCCTTCCCTATAGCTCTACATCACTCAAACTAACTCACTCTTTCTCTATCCTATCCCCTCGCCATTCACGTTACATTCCTCTTCCCCCTCCTCTTCCTGTCTCTCTCCTTCTCCCTTGCCCAATCTCTTGCATAAACAGTAGTACCATTATTTTGCCCATATTCTTCTACTCCAACGGTACTTACATAATTCTTAGCTATTCCTCTCTTCAACCTTGCCCTCGTCTGTGTTGTTGTGGTTGTTGTTGTTCTAGCCCCTACACCACTACTTTACTTTCACTCTGCTATAAATGGTACACATGTCAGAGGAAATGCCAACACGGTCAAAACACTCACCCACATACATACAGTTTTCCCCGCCCATACAACCCCTATGCAATGGTCTAGTCTAGTCATCCCCAAGCACTGTATTCTCCTCCCCTTGCTGCTCACCAACTATATTATGTATCTTGAAGAATGTAGGTAATAAAGAAGTGAATATATAGCGAGGAATCACAATGAAAGCGACAATAAAATACCCAGATAATATAAACACGAGGTTACACAAGTTACAATCCCATGAATATATATTGAATGTGTACTAGAAGATAGGCACAAATATATTACACAAAATTCATACCCTCAACATATATCAACATAATAATTCAAGAAATGTACCCACACCAATCATGGTTATCCGCTCAAGCACCTCCTTCACATTACTATTTACGCCTTACACCCACTATCCACACAGCATAGAGCTTAAAGGGACCCCATGATGTATATAGTCAGAAAATTGGAGGTTAGCGAATCCCTCAAATATTGCCAAGAAACACCACCTATATAGAAGGAGCTTGTTTCGTGGCATAGTCAGGAGGAATCAAAAGCCACCAAGTCTCATACATGATCACAGGGTCCCTAAGTCACCAAACACACACACACACACACACACACACACACACACACACACACACACACACACACACACACACACACTTCATAATTGAAAGTTTAATATCGCATTTATTAGTTTCATCTCTAAATATTCTCCACTCATACGTCTAAGCATCACAACCCATTCTTCCCTGGCTGTACCCCACTATATACTTATTAGTTTGAGCACGTTCATATCGACACAAATAAACCCACATGACCCATATCCAATGTTCCAAATGGATGTCTTACTTAAAATATATTCATGATGATAAATTGCTCATTATTTTTAAACTTCTTACGTAAATTCGACTAATGTGTGTCATATCGTAATTCATGTTGTGTTGAATCATGCGGTGCGAGTAAATCATATGTCTTAACTCTGGGAAACTGGGGATTATTTATGTACAGTATTTAAAAGGTTAATAGGACGGTCGTGTGAAACATCGTGTGCCAGAGGATTAACCTATTTAACAAGTGATGACTTTTGCTTGTAATTTTTTTTTTCTGTTAACCACTGCATATCCTGTTTTTCTCAGGGAGGTAATACTAACTACAGTACCATGAATTACGATCTATTTCAATTAACCGAGTAAAAATTCACGCTTCATATAATAATTACGAAAAAACCTAAGCCAGACCAAGATACAGACCACAGGAACCCAAGTTGTCGCAAGGGTTGATAACTTACTACGGTACCTCTGCCCCCTGTAATCATACACCCCACACACAGCACCCCTCCTCATCCAACACACACAACACCCCTCCTCATCCAACACACACAGCACCCCTCCTCATCCAACACACACAACACCCCTCCTCATCCAGCACACACAGCACCCCTCCTCATCCAGCACACACAGACAGACAGACTTGAGAGATGACAGCAAGCAAGTCGAATTGTGTGACTTGGCGGCCACCACTGTCAGGGGGCACCACCAACCCACAATTATACCCACTTGAGGTAGTATACTAGACCCGCCCCTGACGAAGGCCGGGTCGGGGAGGTCATCACGTCACCGGGGAGTCCACTGCTGGTTGGTCTCGTGGGGAGGTGTGTTTGTGTGGCCCGCCCTCACCTCCACCCTCGGCGTATCTCACTTAGAGCAATACATATTATAAAAAAATCCAAGGCCCCATGTTCTGCTATTTCCAGAGCTTATCTCACTCCTACAATTCATGAAAAGAAAATCCAAGACACTGTGTTCATCTTTCTCAAATTCCTTTTGCACCAAGGATTCAACAAAATTAGCAGAGCGACAGTAATACCATCCTACATAAGTTTAGCTGCAATTTTGGTACCTGTTAAGAATGACATAAAACCTTGACCCCACCAAAACACCTCCTACTTCAGATACTAATGAAACCCGTCAACCATAAAAGAGGATACACAACGTCTACCACAACACCGGGGACGGAACACAGAACATCAGCACCAATAATGTCAGCAATAATACAGACGTCAGGGCCCAGCAGGTTGCCCACACCAAGAAAAACTCGAGAGTCTTCTTGGGGCCGTTGACTCGTGTGAACCGTCCACCCCACACCTCAAAAGAGAGAGAGAGATTCTGTGCCGTTATACTGTCGACCTTTGAAATAACGAAAAACACAACGACACCCGGACTGCCCCGAAATTTCTTAATAAGACTTGGGGAAAATGTAATTGTTCGACTCGGTGAAAATACTAAATGTTTTCCCTTCTTATTTCTTTCCGAGCAAGACGTCAGGTTGGCGAATGATGAGCAACACTCAAGAGTTCCCGACCCCAACAAAACCCGCCCAATTTGGCAGCCCCAGAGCGTGAAATATGGGCGTGAAAAACTGGTAAACGCGCAGACACGCACGCACGTACACGCACACATACACACACGCACGCACGTACACGCACACATACACACACGCACGCGCACAAATAGAATGCATAGTCAAGTCACAAATTTTGAGGAATCAATATCCCACCAATTCACTTACAATGGAAATAATTAAATAAGTTCGATATTTTAGAAATGGAAATGAACTCTTATCCTAAATTGAACCAATACGAGCAACTGATTCCTCTAAACTATTCAAAGCAACAGGCCAGCCACCATTATTATTATTATTATTATAGTCTTGTTACTTGGCATACTTTGGAGGATCAAGGAACCACTTTAATGTATTCACCAAAGTATACCATCCCCTTAATACCACAGTCTATAAATTTATTTCCTACCAAGTGTTAAATCCACGGCTACCACACCTCGTCCCCGTCCACGTAGCTAACTTATCCATCCAGCGTCATATTCAGTAAACCCCAAACAAACCCTCCCCGATACACACACCCTGTAATACTCAGGCATATATCTTGGTATCGAAGAGGAACACACACGCAATTAACAGCAACCCGATACACGATATATTACTACTATCTTTTATCAGTATGCAGCTTGATGGAAGATATTATAGTATATTATTTTGCAGCCCACCTCCCAAACTGCAGCCACCGCCACCACCCGCCAACCCTCAAACTATCGCCAACCCAAAGACTTAGTGGCCAATTTGTCCGTCGTAAACATCGCATCTTCTTATTAACAGAGCCAATCTTGTCGTTATCATCTTGGTCGTCACTTCGGGCGCACACGACCATGTGACGTCACCACCAGCACCTCTAGTGTTAAGAAAAATAATAATACCGCAGCGATCTCTTAGAAGTGAGACTTGCTTGTACACAGACTGTATACAGTATATAATATTATATATATACCGTATAGCTGAACTAGTCATGAAGGGTCGTGAAGATCATCACATCCTGAGGGTAAATGACACTTATAGTAGCTAGCAGTAGTAATCACATCTCATGCAGTTCATAGCAATAAATTTCTCATAACAAATTCAGCCAGTCATCCAACAGGGGAGCCTCTCAAGGGGTTTTCACTCACGTAATAGTTTCAAGTTTGGATATTATACCTTTACCTTGACAAATGTATTGTTTAGCATACTAATATACTTGTAAATTTTCCTTTTGATATCGCTCTCATGTTCCCGTGATAGAGAGGAAGCAGTCATTGTTAAGGTAGTGTAATTTGGGGGCTGAACGGACGGGTAGTTATGGGGCGAGACAGGACAGGTGGTGGTGGTACATACATACAAGATGGGGAGATGACGCAGGTGGTGAAATCAATGACTGACTGTAAAGTTTCACCATCGATCTAGGTGTTACAACACGACCCCTGCCCGCATCCCATCACCATAGTCAAGAGTGAAGCAGCAGCAGCAGCAGCAGCAGCAGTAGGAGTGGGACCTTGACAACCCATCACCAGAGAAGTGCCTGCCAATACCCTCCTCCATCTAGCACCTTCAGTCTCGGCCAGCATCAGGACAAGACGTATCGTATATACTTCGACTTTAAGGGGACTGTATACTTTTAGTTCATTTGACCACCTTGATTCATCCAAAGTGTGCCAGGAGGAAACAGGACCAGATTAATTAAAATAATGTTGGCCTGTTGCTTGGAATAGTATGGGGGAATTTTACTTTCTTTGATTCTCTGCCTTTTTCGTGTAGTTTTTTTTGTTGTTTTTCAATTTTGATTTGTTGTCACTGTTGCATCAGTTCAAGTACAGGAAGAATTTTGAGGGAAATAGGTTTAAAAAGGTGTTTATTGAATACGGATTTGCTGGGAATGATTTTGGATGCTGGGCAAAGGCTGGAGGGAGGCATAGAGTGAAAGACCACAAGCAGAAGGGTGACTTGGGACAGAATAATGGTGTATTGTAACGTCAGGCAAGGCAGGCAGCGTGGGTGAATGTATGTGTGTTGCTGCGTCCACTGATTGTATCTTGGGAGGCAGGCAGGCAGGCACATTATATTATACCCTCTCGCCAACACCACAGGGGGACGAGGCACTACCTACGACAACCATACTACCTTCACTGCACTGCTGGAATGTTAATGCTAAGGGAGTACTTGGGAGTGCGTGGTGAGAGCCGATAGGGCCTCAGTGGGTACCTCCTAGAACGTGTCCCCTACTGTGAGTCGTGGAGGTGTAGGAGGAGAAGAACAAGGTAGCGGTAGTGATGGTGTGAGGCAAAAAACTATAAAGGATATTCTCAGAAGCACCATACAGGCTCTTTTATACCCCATCACTATCTTCCTTTCTTTTTTCCCTATATATATTTTCTAATAACACTTCTTTTCTCCTTACACTTAAGTTTAAAACAGAAAAATAAGAGCAAGGGGGACGAAGGAGATAGGGGAAACAGGAGCAAGATAATTTGTAACGAGAAGAGGAACAAACGAAAGAGCAATGCTTGATGGAATGGGAAAAAATTATGGGATAAAAAGGAGGAAGTGCACCAGGGGACGAGATGAGGACGACGGGGAGAATGGTAGATGGTAGATAAGACAGAGCTGAGTAGATTATGACGGGTGCAAAGGGAAGATAGGAAGGTGTAGACTCAGATAGGACACATCAAGGAGGTGGATCATAAAAAAATGCAGAGAGGCAGGGTAGAGGATAAACGTGGGTAGGTAATAGGCAGGATGGCAGGGGTGGAGGAAAGGAGAAGGATGGATGAGAAGGCAAACATAGGGTCATGGTAGCAGGGTAGAGGAAGGTCAAACAGAGGGAAGGGAAGGAAAGGAAAGGAAAGGAAAGGGAAGGGAAGGTAAGGAAGGAAAGAAAAGGGAAGGAAGGAAAGAAAAGGAAAGAGAAGGGGAGGGAAGGAAAGAGAAAGGAAGGGAAGGAAAGAGAAGGGAAGGGAAGGAAAGAGAAGGGAAGGGAAGAGAAGGAAAGGGAAGGGAAGGAAAGGAAGGGAAGGAAAGAGGAGGGAAGGGAAGGGAAGGGAAGGGAAGGAAAGAGAAGAGAAGGGAAGGGAAGGGAAGGAAAGAGAAGGGAAGGAAAGGAAAGGGAAGGGAAGGAAAGAGAAGGAAAGGGAAGGGTTCAGACAGCGAGGATGACCAGCCAAAACACTGACTACTAATCGTCAAGGTCATCGTGTAGTACTCAAAAGGAACCATGGCGTGGGCAGAGGCAACGGGGTAAGGGAGGAACAATGTTAAATACAGGAAAGAAAAGAACGCAGGGAAAAATATGAAAGAATGGAAAATGAGAGGAAAAAAAGGGAATTTGAGAAGATTGAACGAGAGGAAAAAATGGGAAATTAGGGAAAGAATGTTAAAATACGTAAGGGAGAGGATATCAAGAGCAGGCAAAGGAATGAGAAACGAATGACTACTGGAAGCAAAGGAGAAGAGAGATGTGAAAAAGGTATTACACACACACACACACACACACACACACACACACACACACACACACACACACACACACACACACACACACACACACACACACACACACACACACACACACACACACACACACACACAGACAGACAGACAGACAGACAGACAGACAGACAGACAGACAGACAGACAGACAGACACACCATGCATACACATTACGTCAATCGTGTTTGGGAGTCTAACATTCCTATTCTACACACCCGCACCCTGCTGGTCAAATCAACCCATATACTACTGGCGAACCCTCTTATACCCATACTTGTGTCTTGTCAATAATACCCACACCAGCACCTCACATTTAGGTCTACACAATAACTTCCTGCACAAACCACAGTTACTACACTCTACACACCTATACATAAATATAATCACGTCCTGACACAACCACACCCAACACACACTCACCACAGTTACCACACTCTATACACCCATACATAATTATACTCACGTCCTGACACAACCACACCCATCACACACCATAGTTACCACACTCTACACACCCATACATAATTATCACTACATCCTGACACAACCACACCCATCACACACCATAGTTACCACACTCTACACACCCATACATAATTATCACTACATCCTGACACAACCACACCCATCACACACCATAGTTACCACACTCTACACACCCATACATAATTATCACTACATCCTGACACAACCACACCCATCACACACCACAATTACCACACTCCACACACCCATACATAATTATCATCACATCCTGACACAACCACACACAACACACACACCAGTTACCACACTCTACACACTCATACATAATTATAATCACATCCTGACACAGCCACACCCAACACACACACCAGTTACCACACTCTACACACCCATACATAATTATAATCACATCCTGACACAACCAAAATTACCACACTCCACAAACCCATACATAATCATTACATCCTGAAACAACCACACCCAACACACACCCTACTATCTCATTCATTACACATACCTAGCAGCCAACTATCATTCCTTTCCCTGTCACAACCGTAGCCTGTATATAGTCGGTCACATCCTAACTAAGGGAGATACAAAACCTACCATATTGTCTTCCATACGAACTCTGCCATACCCAAACAACTTACAGAGTCACGAAAGAGGAACTGTTTGGAGTGTGTGTGTGAGAGAGAGAGAGAGATACTAAATACTAAATATATTCACCATGACACATCCTATCACACAAGCTATGCTACACACACACACACACACACACACACACACACACACACACACACACACACACACACACACACACACACACACACCAGTACCCCACGGTGTTCTGTCTGGCCTTAATTATATGCTTGCACTCACATCACATCTGCACATCTATGATCGACACAGCTGCAACCCAACCACCTTACCATTAATAGCAGCAGGATGGGTTAATAGCTAAAAAAAAAAAAGGGAAGGAAGCGACACAGGCGATTAAAGAGATGCATGCGATTATGAAAGGGTAGAGAAGGCTGGGCTGGATAGTTTGGGAGGAGATGGACAGAAGAGGATAATATGAGAGGCAGGATAGTGAGGGTAAAAATGCATGAAAATAAGAATATATATGAAGGAAATAAAGGAAAACAAGAACAGAAAATACAGGAAAGGAATGGAAAAACAGATATAGGAAGGAATAAGGACACGGAACGGAAATAAATGGGAACAAATGAAAGGGATGATAGAACGAGAAAGGATAGGAAGAGATAAAGAGGGAAGGCTAATATAAGGAGGAGTCGAGTCTCTAATAAGGAGGAGGGAAGGAGAAGGAGGCGAGAGTGGCTGGCTGGTTGGCTGCTTCCCTGAGGCGGTCTGACTGCATCTAGATAAGGAAGAGGAAGGTAGCATCCTCAGTCACACCTGTACAACACACCCACTACAACTGACCTACACATCTAGCTATTACACACCTGCACATTATATACACACCCACTACAACTGATCTACACATCTAGCTATTACACACCTGCACATTATATACACACCCACTACAACTGACCTACACATCTAGCTATTACACACCTGCACATTATATACACACCCACTACAACTGACCTACACATCTAGCTATTACACACCTGCACATTATATACACACCCACTACAACTGATCTACACATCTAGCTATTACACACCTGCATATTATATACACACTACAACTGACCTACACATCTAGCTATTACACACCTGCACATTATATACACACTACAACTGCCCTACACAGCCAAAATGTTCACACTAACTATTACACACCTGTACAACAAACTAACTACACTTGCCATGCTCTTCTTGCTAGTCACTTGTTGCTACACACCTGTACAACACACCTCCAAAACACATTGCACTTGCCATATCAATCCACATCTATTTTAGTTTATATCTACAGCACAAACAAACTTATCCTTCAACCAAGCTCACATACATACAGCACATCTACCTAATGACACCTATCGATAGACTATATATACCATTTTTCCTCACATACACACTCCATAACAACACCTCTTCCTTCTATTCTGCCCCTGTCAAACACCAGTCAGTCATCAACTACGACCCCAATACACAGCTGGGTGAAAGACACAAATTATATAAGCTCATTACATTACAACAACTTGTCCTATACATCCTGCTGCTCCCAATACAAACAACACTTGACACACTATAAACAATTGTCCCATCCATCCGGTCACCACAGAACACACCTACCTACATTGCACTGCTGGGGAGGGACGAAGTGTGTGTGTGTGTGTGTGAGAGAGAGATAGCTGAGGTTGGAGAGGGTACGAGGAATAATAGGGTACTTGTGAGACTGTAAAGGAGAGAGACAGTGAAGATGTGACACTGATAGCACACATTTCTGAGGTATAAAAAGAGACAATATGGACGTGGAGGAGAAAACGATAGCCAAAGGGAAATAAATACAGAAATTAATAAAGGAAAAGGTAATGAATAAAGGAAAGGAAATAAATAAAGAAAGAAACTGAATTATGGAAAGGGAAATAATAAAGAAACTGAATTAAGGAAAGGGAATAAATAAAGAAAATTAAAAAAGAAAAAGGAAATAATAAAGGATATGAATAAAGGAAAGGGATATAATAAAGAAACTGAATTAAGGCAAGGGAATAAATAAAGAAAATGAAAAAAGAAAAAGGAAATAATAAAGGAAAGGAAATAATAAAGGAAAGGAAATAATAAAGGATATGAATAAAGGAAAGGAAATAATAAAGGATATGAATAAAGGAAAGGAAATAATTAAGAAACTGAATTAAGGAAAGGAAATAATAAAGGATATGAATAAAGGAAAGGAAATAAATAAAGAAAATGAAAAAAGACAAAGGAAATAACAAAGGATATGAATAAAGGAAAAGGAAATAATAAAGAAACTGAATTAAGGAAAGGGAAATAAAATAAAGAAACTGAATTAAGAAAAAGGAAATAATAAAGGATATGAATAAAGGATATGAATAAAGGAAAGGAAATAATAAAGGATATGAATAAAGGAATGGGAATAAAATAAAGAAAATTAAAAAGAAAAAGGAAAAAATAAAGAAAATTAATAAAAAAAAAAAAGTCGAAGAGAAGGAGTGAAGGTGGCGTGGGGTAGTAGGTAAGTAAGAATGAGTGAGTGAGTGAGTGAGTGAGTGAGTGAGTGAGGTAAGGCAGCAGAGGAACAAACAACAATGGAAGCTACACACACACACACACACACACACACACACACACACACACACACACACACACACACACAGGCAGGTAAAACTCCAGCACGTGACCCACCATAACATACACACCTGCCCAGAGCTATATATGAACCATCACACCTCTACACCTGTTGATAATAATGATGATGATAATGATGCCACTATTATACTCAGGCACACACGACTGCACTGTGCCTCTATATCTCTACTATGCTAACTATATTATATCACTATAGCAACTATACTACTGTACTATACATACATACATACAATCCCGGGACACTGCTATACCACACATGTACAGTTGGCAAAAAAAAAAAAAAAAAAAAAAAAAAAAAGTATTGAAATCACCCTTCCATTGAAATTAAATTATAGTTTTCCATAGGGGGTTCCAATACTTTTTTTTTTTTTTTTTTTTTTTTTTTTGGCCACTGTACTTTTATCACTAGCCTACCACACCTGTACGATCGCCAACAACACACCTGCTGTACCCCAACCAATACTACACCTTTACCACCAACCACCACATCAACACCAGTACCATCTACCACTACCACGATAGCATTTCCACAACCACAACCACTACCACTACCACCACATAAGTAGAGTTTACACCATATTCCTTCACACACACACACACACACACACACACACACACCAAAACAAACAACAAACTTTCATATATTTTGTACAGCACGTAAAGAATACGATCTGTACGTGTAACTGGGATCTCAGGCCAAGAGGATCGGACGTGTTGGAAGAAAGGTATACACTGGAGTGAAGGCCGTGAGGCAGAATGGGACAAAAAAATAAATGAGAGAGAGGGCATTGGAGACTGATGTATAGAAAGAATGAAAATGTAGTGAGACAGAGTTGGGATGGAATGAGAGTCGGAGAGTGAGTGAGGGAGTTGGAGTGAGAAATGAAACATGACCTACGAGGGAGTAAATCTCTCAATTGTCCTAATTGTGGGTGGCGGCACGACGTTGTTTTGTTGGCTACACTACCATCTCCCCTATCCCCTACCCTCATCCTCTGTCTCCTCCACCATACATGTATCTGTTTTCTCAACTTTCCACTGAGTTCTCTACTCTCTAGTCTCTACCTCCTCTTCCCCCTGAACAATGTATGGAGAACAGAAGAGAGTTGAAAACGGGAGAAAATAGCTGAGAGAAGTAGAAAAGCGTGGTGGTACAGAGGAAGAGGGTGGAGGCAGAGGGAAGAGGGTGAAGGGGATTGGAACATAGTGAGGCAGAGGGAAGGAGGGAAGACAATGTATGCAGAAGCACGGCCAACTGACTCTACCCTAGCCACATAGGGAAGCCAAGTTAGCATGTCAAGTCTCCGTGCTCAGTCTGACTCTTATCAGTACCTTGAGGTCTCTGACAATCACTCGTCTGCCTCTTACCAGCACCCTACAAACGTCTCCTATCATCCCCCCCCCCCTTTATTACTCAAAAAGTCAAACGATGCCCTATACCTCGGGTTCCAGCAAGACATATGTAGTTGTCTGACTCTGTATGTCTCATATTTGATGGCTAAAGATTTGATTCACGGTTGATATAAATTTTTTGCTCATTTATTTCCTATGAATTACCTGTTAAAACTGATCTAATACCCTCCTTTCTCCTACCACAACATCACTGCCTCACAAAACCACCTCACAGTTTCCTGATTCCGCAGTCAACAACAGTCTCTTAAAGACCTCATAGGCCTTCAAATAAGGGAGTGCAGAAATCAGCAAAAAATGACGAAGTACATTTTTGGGTAAGAAGCGGCTGAAGCCCACCATGATGGACAAGGAAGAAGTCAACTAATTGTTCATAGAAAAACTCGCAAAGCTGCACCATTTACATAATTATATTCTAGAAGCTTACCAAATGTGCCGCCACTAGGAGTAGGAATCAGTACGAAGATTACTTAGTACTCTATGAACTTTGTACTATCTTGGATAATAATTCCTTTAGTACACCTCCCACAGTCATATCAGAAGATTCTTAAATGATAATTATTTATGCATGTTGAACTACTCTGCTTCAAAATATAAAGTAAAACAACTCTGGAAAGAACAGAGCCTCCTTGATCTTGACAGCAACACGTCGGATTCTACTTACAATCTCCAATCCCCATTTTTACCCCATAATTACCTTACAGTACATACTCTTAAAGTAAACTTGACAGAGGGTTTAAGGTGATTAGATGCTGTGCTACTCTGGCATATCTTATAATATATTAACATGAAGGGAATAATTACTATCTATATCAAGATCCAGGATAAAGGATGTATTCAACTACCTTTCTCCCATCCCGGATATTCCTTTTCTCGCAGTTCCTGGTTGAAATCCTAAAGTGGTTAGTATGATTATACAATAGCTTTCATAGGGTAATTACAACAGACCTAATGATGTAAGGACTATGTAAGATCAGTAGGGTTACCTAGACCACCCTCTTCTTTCCTCCAGGGCAGAGTGAGGGCTGCAACAAAGGCTGTATATGGTGAGGTGTGGCCATTAAACCCGGGTTGAGGTGCGCCTCTGCTACGCTCCCTCGCCTTCAGGAAGTGAATAAGGTAACAGGCGCACGCTCAGCTAACACCAACACCATGCCTGTCTCATCTGCCAGCCAGCTCCTCTACTCTGCCTGCCTACCTAACTAACTAACTATTATACCTCACCTGCTCATGCACCTACCTCACATAGTCACCTTCCCCACTATGCCTGTCTACCATACAACCCTTCCTGGCTGATTGGTCGAGAAAACGAAGGCCTGTGATTGGTCGAGGGAACGGAGGTCTGTGTGTGCCTGCCTCACCTGCCATCCATACCAACACTACCAGTCTCACCTGTTAGCTTCACCTACCTTGGTCATCTGCTACCATTCCAACACCTTTTAGTTTCATACTTCTAATATGACATAAATCCTCTTACATTACTTCCAATGGGTCTCTATCACCAAAAAAATAAAAAACTTGACATTCTTCTGTGACTTTCGTGGCCACAACCCCTGTCCCTAATAACATCTCCGACACAAGGCACCAGGGACTATTTGTTGTTATTGGATTTGTAAATAAACACTGGAATAAAGACAGACCCTAGGCCACCCCAACACCCTCTACTATACAACCTCCTTCCTCCTTTCCTAATATAATAATACCGTCTTGGGAACTCTATGAATTACTTACGAGGTCAATTCCACGAGCGCCGAGGGTCATTAAAGCTAAACCACCACCAACACAAGAATACTACAGCTGGAGGAAGGGAAGTTATGCCACCTCCACCTACCTCCTTTATATTTTTTAGCTATTCTGTCAATAACCCTTTAGAACTCAGAACCCGCCCCTGCTGCTCCACTCCACCCAGGGTAACAAGGCCGGGCGGGGAGATAAAAGACAGCCGTATTAGGAGGCCGTTCTCTACCTGCTGGTGGCCATCTCGAAAAAAAGAAAAGAAAAAAAGTACACAAACACGTCAAACGAAACATATAGACACGGCCACGAAGTCAACCAAAACATCAACTCCTCCTCCTTCCCGAGTGTTCACCTTCCGGGAAATATTCGTTTGGTTATAGATATTTTTGTATGTTTTTTCACGAGAAGGTACAGGACTCCTGGTGGGCGATCCCTGAGACCTCCCTGCTGCCCTATACAATACTATTATACACTTGTTGGTTAGGGTGATAATAGGGAGTGTCTGACGTCACCCTAAATACACTGACACACTTCCTTACAGATTTATGGCATCCTTAGAATAAAAAATAAGAGGCAAACACACACACACACACACACACACACACACACACACACAGAGAGGGGGGGGGGGGCAAGGAGCTGGTGGGTGACTAACGTGGATGAGAACATTGACCTGAGCGAGGCAATAACAGGGTGGTTGGTTGGTTGGTTGGCTACTTGTCTATGATCACACTCATTCTTGGCCATCACTCTTCACACTTACCTTGGCCACCTCACATATACCCATGCAGTCTTCACACACACACACACACACACACACACACACACACACACACACACACACACACACACACACACACACACACACACACACACACACACACACACACACACACACACACACACTCACATACTCTCTCTCTCTCTCTCTCTCTCTCTCTCTCTCTCTCTCTCTCTCTCTCTCTCTCTCTCTCTCTCTCTACCTGTGGCCATACCCCCGTCACCTTTTCCCAATCTTCCCCTGTGCCATTAATAATCTTGAGGCATACGTTCAAGCATCTTATCAGAGAAGAAAGCTGTATAGTTTATGGAATAATTTATGTGTTTACCAATGGGCGTCAGAAGAGCTACTCCACTACAAAAGACAGAAGATCGCCTGACACCATTCCCGGGAATATGCAAAGTCACTATAGCAGTTATTTAGGAGTTATGAAGTGAGAATTTAATCACAAAATCTTATCCTCCTGCTGCTGTTGTTGTTGGTGAAGGATCCCAAAGTCAAGAAATACCAGTTTTATGTTGGAATTTCATCACAGGAAAATTATTCTGAAGGCTTACATTTATATCAAGTTTGTTCAAGTCTGCACCTCACCTCCCCTGTAATATTATTCCAACTGAAACCTGAGGTACAATAATCAAAATGACATTCTTCAGAAATGTGTAAACTTCCCAACAAAAGGTAATTTTAGACTGTATATATTCTTCCAAACAAGACTAAAATAACACAAAAGTTTATGATCTTTTAGCAAAATAAAGGATCAAAATATATACCAAAAATTAAAAAAATTATCAGAAATTACGTATTCTTTAGTAAAGAAATAAAATTCAACACAAATGACAAATAAAAAAGATCAAATAAATAAAACACTACAAAAATATCAACATTACACATACAAAAGAAATTATATCCACAACACAAAAAAACATTCAGCAAAAAGACGTAAAATCCTACAAGAAATTTAATCCGAAATGAGAACGTAGTGTCCTCAACAAGATAAACCCAAATCCACAACTCTAAAATGGCATCAGACAGCTTGTTGTTGTTACCCACCAACCAACCAACCAACCCGGGCGACCTTCAGCCACAACACCTCACATTTAAATCGACAGTGAAATATATCATAAGAAGTTTCTTATTTTAAAAGTCTGCGTGTGAGCGAGAGGCCGTACTGTTGTGGTGTGGGTTGTGGGGGTGAAGGGTTGGGGATGGGGTGTATAGGTGAAGGTGTGGGGGGTGTAGGTGAAGGTGTGGGGGTGTAGGTGAAGGTGTAGGGGTGTAGGTGAAGGTGTAGGGGTGTAGGTGAAGGTGTGGGGGTATAGGTGAAGGTGTGGGGGTATAGGTGAAGGTGTGGGGTGTAGGTGAAGGTGTGGGGTGTAGGTGAAGGTGTGGGGGTGAAGGTGTGGGGGTGTAGGTGAAAGTGTGGGGGTGTACTGTAGGTGGGGGGGAAGGTGTGGGGGGTGATAATAATAAAGGAGAGCCCCTGGAGTGGTGCCTTTCCGGGTTGGTGGTGTGGGACATTAGCATAATAATAGTAAGGGGTCGATCACACCAGCATCCCTTATTTCCTTCCTTCAACGTCCTTCATCATCCGTTCTAAGGTCAGATTTCCACCGTTCATATTGGTGGTTGTTTTCTATACCTTTAATACCTGGTTGGAGGACGGAGGAAGCTTTAGTATGACCAAAACACGGATTAAAAAAATATATATATACCGGTATGCTAGTGAGATAACCACGTAAGGCTCACACAAGTAATATATATACCCGCCCTTACCTCCGCCCCACCCCGCCCCGCCCCGCCCCGCCCCACCCCAGAGTCACGTCGGGTAATATTAGCATCTGTGACGCCAGGGTGTAACAGTGAAGACGGTAACATCCTTGTCCGTAACCTGACACTCATAAATATACATCCATATTAGCACAAACATGCACTCAATAACTCCTATACAACAACTAATAACATTGGCATACACATGTAAACAAGAATATTCACACACACACACACTCATATACACGTAAACACTCAACCGTACACATTCACAAACACAAGTACTTATCCATATAATTATACTCTTACACACGTACACAAACAAACACTCACACAGTTACACTCACCTAAGTACACAAACACGTCATTTCCTCATTCCTTTTCCTTCTTCTCTCTGTTTTCCTCTCAACCATTTCTCTCTCTCTCTCTCTTTTCGTATGTGCTTCCCCCTCCGTCTTTCCACTTACACAACACTACAATAAGCTCACTCATCAAACACAAGAGTACTCAAACACACTTACACAGCACATAAGCTCACTCAAACACACTCACACAACACACAAACTCATAGATAAAGTCAGCATAAAAAAATCACGTCTACATTCTGCTACAACAAACCGGTATATAAAAACTACAAGTAACGACCCCCATTTATAACCATTCAAGTCACCAGCAAACTGATCATCAAGAGGCAGCTTCGAACACGACCAAGCTCAAAGTTTCAAATGTTACTCAAATTCAATACGATACGCAATTCCTTATCCAAAGCTCAAGACTGTCAAAGCAAAGTTCACATTTTCAAGAGAAGCTGTCCGTAGATTTTTTTTTTTTTTTTTTTTTTTTTTTTTAGTGCCGGTGAAAATCATAATAAAATCCCATTAGTTAGTCTCAGAGTTTCCATTAAATTACATCTTCACCATAATAATAATAATAATAATAATAATAATAATAATAATAATAATAATAATAATAATAAAGACTTTTAATGTTCGACTAAGTTACATGTCCGTGTGACCTTTGTGCTTCAGCCTCTCCACTTACAAAACAACTTTATCTGGATCTCAAACGGACTCTCGCTGTTTACAATACATTATTATTATTATTATTATTTTTATTTTTATATTATTATTATTTTATTTATTTATTTATTTATTATTATTTTTTTTTTTTTTTTTTTTTTTTTTTTTTTTTTTTTAGCTGCCTTTTAAAATGATCTGATACACCCGAGTTAATTCTATCTAAAAGAGCATGTTTGTCCACTTCGGTCTGGTCCCGTGTCTCCTGCATGTGTGTGTGTGTGTGTGTGTGTGTGTGTGTGTGTGTGTGTGTGTGTGTGTTGCCCCAATATCTACATGTGTCCTTGCTTACCTCTTTTTCTTATCTGCCTTCTCTCCATTTATGTTTTCCATTCCTATAGTCTCTCTCCTGCCTTTGCCTGTCTCCTGTTCCTGTCTGTCTGTCTGTCTGTCTGTTTGTCTGTCTCTTTGTATATTTCATGACTAGCTCTATCTGTTGTTTTTATGCC
Source organism: Petrolisthes cinctipes (assembly GCA_033782935.1). Classification (NCBI taxonomy): domain Eukaryota; kingdom Metazoa; phylum Arthropoda; class Malacostraca; order Decapoda; family Porcellanidae; genus Petrolisthes; species Petrolisthes cinctipes. The sequence goes on from JAWQEG010004175.1 coordinate 170,759, forward strand.
GTGTGGCTTCTACTCTTTCCTTTCTTAATTCTCTTCTATCTATCTCTTGTATACCCACTTGTCTTCTATTTCTTTCTGCTCTCTCTCTCTCTCTCTCTCTCTCTCTCTCTCTCTCTCTCTCTCTCTGGTGTCCTTGTCTGTTCCCCATCCATCCATCCATCTCTCTCTCTCTCTCTCTCTCTCTCGTGTCCTTGTCTGTTCCCCATCCATCTCTCTCTCTCTCTCTCTCTCTCTCTCTCTCTCTCTCTCTCTCTCTCTCTCTCTCTCTCTCTCTCTCTCTCTCTCTCTCTCTCTCTCTGGTGTCCTTGTCTGTTCCCCATCCATCTCCCTCACATTCCAGCCCGTCTCCGTTCGTAAACTTAATATCTTTACTGGAACTGAGCGGAAATGAAAGAAGCCCTGGGTTAACCACATTCCCAGAACTCGAGAATATTTACATGGTCAGTCAAATTCTTAGTTAACACTGCGCTGAATGACTCGACTCCACGATGTATAGTAATTATTCAAGGAAGTCATAAAAATACATCCTTTCAACATTCCTCTGCATATTACATTTTCCTGCTGGAGACTTTAGGGGTGAATTTGAAAGTAATTAAAGAAGATACATGACTAAAGTTTAATCTACTGTCTGTGTCTGGTCACCTCATATTGCCCTCCTCCTGCATGACAGTCACCTCAGAGCAATTAAGTGTGACCAAGAGAGCCTTTTACTGTCACCTTAAATTGACAATGCAGGAGAAACTATAAAGAGTAGTCCAGAGAAACCCAGGGCTATATACCAAGTGGTGTCCTTCTAGAGGTGTACCTGAGCATTCCAGTGTGGTGATGACGCCAAAAGAGAGGCCAGGGAAATACCACCACCATGACGACACACACACACACACACACACACTGGAGGACGTCTGGTGGGTCACTCTCAGGGGAACCGGTTTGACCCGCTGCACTTCCCTGGTTGTGTGTCTGTCTGTCTGTCTGTCTGTTCAATCCGTGGGAAGTGGGGTGGTGAAGTGGGAAGTTGGAAAGGAAGGAAGGTGAAGAGTGGGAAGGGATCAGATCAGGGAGCCGGTTTGACCCGCTGGCTGCACTTCCTTGTCTGTCAGGCCGCCCCGTGAGAAGTGGGGTGCTGAAGTGGGAAGTAGGTGAAAGAGTGGGAAGGGATCAGCCAGGAGAGTAATGTCAAGGTCTAGGACTCTATATTGTATACTGTGCTTAATAGTGTTTACGGGATGCATATAAAAAGGGAGGAATGAGCGTTACAAGTGAATGAGTGGGTACGAGGAGTCATGAATAGAAGGCAGATATTTTATAGGTGCTAATAATAAATCAGTGACATAACAATACTGAGGTAACTTGCTCAGGTATAAAAATGGTGAGATCGTAGTCGGTAGGTACTGTAGTGTCCATAGAGTTGTGTATGTAGTGAGTGGGATGATATTCGTAATGGAAACGTAAGAAGGGTGAGTATAACGTTAAGTGTTGGGACGATGGAACGAAGTGTGGAGAAGTAAGTATATCCAATGTGCAGTGTGAGTGACTGAATAGGGTGAAGGGTTGTTGGTGTGGTGATGGAGTAAATGTGTGCAGGTGCTGGTGCTGGGAATTGTGTGGCGTGAAGATAAAATACAAACGTAGACGTGCTCAAAAAGGTATCCGGCAGGTGGAGTCAGCTGAGTGTGGGAAATTATGAAAACATATCTTATTATCTCGAAGCTATACGTATGTTCAAGTATTCCGTCCGTCCTGTTGCACTGAGTACAAATCTTACCACTTTAAGGCGTTCGTTCACAAAACAGCAACTTTGTACGAGTTGAAAAGCAAAAACTCAAGACGAGAAAATAATGAAAATGAGTCTAAAAAAAACTCTTGGCAAAAAGGAACCAAGCTGTGTTCGTAAAGTCAAGTCACTCTGTCATTACGAGTTCACTGACACAGGAAACAGTATTTACTCAGCTACCGGTATTGTTTTTTGCACTGATCACTGATGTAGATAAAGTTACTTGGGACAGCGTTATCCCTTCACAGATGTCACCAACATTTGTAAGGAATGTCGTGGTGTTGCTCTGGATGATATGGAGGAATTACGACCAGATTAACTTGTGAGAAATAATCAGACGAGGGAAACAAAAAACAACGAGGAAGCAGACAGAGGGTTGTGTGCAAGAATTTTTACATGTGGTGTCTGTTGTCAATTGAGTTAAGGTGGTAATTCGCTTTTGTTACATTGGAGTGCCTTGATTCCTCCAAAGTATGCCAGGAAACAGAACCAGAAGAGTAAAAATAATGGTTGGTGTTCTGTTGCTTGGAAGAGTTTGGAGGATTCAGTTGCTCCAAATTTACTAACACCGAATTTCCTCCTTAAGTAAGTTTGGCTGGTGGTAAGGCATCACTTACTTATTTCTCATCCATGTTTGGTTTCCTTGAGAATTACTATTAGGTTTATGTTCCAGACTACTCCAGTCATGTATGGATAAATACATTAACACATATATAAATATTCCAATACAGATCAAATGTTAACACTTATCTGTGGTGACGGTGGACACGATTATAAGAGATTTTTGTCAAGTTAACTTTACTAGTGCAATAAGTAAGTGAAAGTGTAGAGAGAGGGCACATGGAAATTTATTGAAAATGTAGAAAGAATGAGAAAAATAGTTCTGTCAAGACATAAAGCCATCACAAGGAAAGACTACAAGCTGTGATTACATTAGCTTACTGTTTGACTGTCAGTGGATACTCATTAGTCAAATAAGATCCCCCGCCGAGGTGCAAGTCATACATACACTGGTCGGAAATAGTTTAACATAAACATTATTACTACCATCCATCTCACCCTCTTGGTACGACTTATGCTTCTTCAAACGCAATGTGCCTAGACATCTTTAACAAAAATGAATACGATATTAAATCACTCTCTCGTCTCACTATACAGATGAGGACATCAAATTAGTTTCTTACCTTTAGACCTCACCTTTCTCAGTACAGACAAACATTGCAGTTTTCACGATATAAAAAATCTGCTCGCATTAGTGAGAATACCAAAACCAAAATCCGATACAGACAGTTAAGAAGTTACGATGCAAATGCATATACACACCCAAACAAATATGAAAATAAATAAAAAAGACATATAATAAATAAACCTATGAAGCAAATGCAAGCGTCCACGTTGAACTGACAAGAAGTTAAATATACGACACTGATCCCTGGATGAAGAATAGTAGCATGATGATAAACACTTCTAATGAGGAAGGAGCTTAAGCTATCTATACCTCCAAGGTCACCCACACTCAACTCAAATGTAACACCAACTTTACACAACAAAACAACAATAAAGTCCAATTTTCCGCTCCCTGCTATCTCTGTCTGTCTGTCTGTTTGCCTGTCTCTGTCTCTGTCTCTGTCTCTGTCTCTGTCTCTGTCTCTCTCTCTCTCTCTCTCTCTCTCTCTCTCTCTCTCTCTCTCTCTCTCTCTCTCTCTCTCTCTCTCTCTCACACACACACACACACACACACACACAGAGGCTTCCAAGTTCATACAATCCCTTTAAGTACGATTGCCACCTTAGTAACCGGTGTGTATTTTTCTCTGACTACCACTGACCGATTTGATGTGTTGCAGGGAAGTATTCTTCACGTCCAAAGGCCAAAAACACATTTAAACTGACTCATTGACAACATAATTCAAAATATATCAAAAATCCCCCTAAAAAAATGGAAAAATAAAATAAATATAAAAATAATAATAATAATAATAATAATAATGAATAAAATCCTATCTCCAAGGTTTCACTCCACCTTTAAACGTATAAATAGTGAGTCGCTGGGATCTGCTCCACGACACATCCCTCTTTTACACAGGCATCCTACAGCCCTCCCAATGCCACTCGTGTTCAATGGTAACAACAAACCATTTCCACGCTACCAACAGGAAGGGATGGCCGGCCAATATCGGTACAGGCATCTCACAGTTGTACAGAACACCTGACCTTACCACCACCACCACCCACTACCACTACCCTATAAACACCATTACCACTACCACTACCCTAATAAACACCATTACCACCACAACACTACACCCACCATTACAAACACCACACTACAACCACCATTACTAATACCACACTACAACTATCATTATTACCACAACACTACACCCCACCATACCTACCACCACACTACAACTACCATTACTTCGACAATACTACACCCACTATACCTACCACCACACTACAACCACCATTAACACCACCACCAGGCTACAACCACAAACACCATCATCTCCACTAATAACATGTCCCCTATTACCTCCACTACAACTATAACCACACAACCAACACCAAATCATGACACATACACTATAACACATTCGAGACTCCAAAAGAATGGTCAAGTAGCAGGAGTGACAATAAGTGATTCAGTCAGTCCTTCGGTTCTTCACACTGTTTTTAAAGTGTTTGGATTATCTATCGTCGTCCTAAGTCTGTGGTAATAGTTCAGTTGCTTGAGTCCTGAGGGTGAACCTGAGAGAGTAATAAGGGAAGATGGGAAGGAAAGGTGAGTTGGCAAGGTAAATTGGGAGTGTGGTTGGAAGATGGGAAGGAAAG